>PVIA01006100.1:0-102893 GCA_004024845.1 Tonatia bakeri | reverse complement strand
AGGGGGGAGGAAAAAAGAAGGAAAAGAAAGAAAGAAAGAGTACCATAACTTCAGAATCATGATTCTGGATACTCAGGAATTGAGAAGCATATGAAAAGAACAGAGAAGGTGAATTACAAGAAATTCAATATACTTTTTAATGTTTCTAAATGGCTCTACAGTAGCAGCAAGAGAACCTACACATTCCACCACAAAGTATGGCACCTGACTTCAAGATATAGAGGCTTGAGTGACAACCTGACACCAATTAAGCCAAGGTATCAGCCACCCTAACTGCCCATTGGAATCACCAGGGAAGCTTTGAAAACATGCTTTGGCCTGGCCCTTACCCCCAGAGAGATTCTGCTGTAATCAGTCTTACATGTGTCTTGGATTTTGTAGGTTATTAAGTCCTAGTGGTAATTTCTAATGTGCAGCCAGCATTGAGAAACAGCGAATTAGGAGTGATATGTTATCTGGTACTCCACAACTACACAGATGGCTGAAAAAGTCCTGAAGGACTAGCTCTGGCTCAAATATACTTCTGAAATCTACAGGAATCTCTAATTAGTAGGTAATGTGCTACAGCCATCCACGGTACCTCATGGTCTGGCTGCCACCCTGTGGAATAAGAGGCTTTGCTAGTGGGTAGAGAAGAGGCAAGCGCCAGCATTGACAAGGGCAACCAGGATGGGCAATAAGGAATTCCTTTCTGTCCTCATTTGCTGTGAGTGTGCAGATTACCAATACTAAGCCATCTCTTCTGCTTAATTGCTTCATTTAAACCAATCATGCAACTTCCCCTCATTAGCAAGACAAGCCATTAGAATTAACTGCATGGTGTTCACTCCTCAGGGAGCTCAAAACAAGCTGCTTAGGATTAAAAACATATTTTTAACACTTCTGTTTTCTAGAGTGTCATCCGAAGAGGAGGGCAAGAGTATTAGCTACTGTGACTGGCAGCTTATCTTGTACTACACCCTGTGGGAGGCACATTATGTTTGTTTTCATGTTTAATTTTAACCACAAGTCTAATGCTCAGAGAAGTTAAGTGATTTTCCCAAGGTCACACAGCTTGTAGGTAGCAAGGCTGATGTTGGAATTCATGCCAGCTTGCCTCCAATGTCTTTATTAAGTTGTTTTCCCATTGAAAAGAAAAATCAAATCTATTATCAACAAACCAGCAATATTGACGAGGAATGGGTAGAACTTGGTCCTTTGTACAGGTAATAAAAATAACTCATGGCTGGCAGGTTTAGTGATGGTCTCAGAGATCATTCAATAGCTACTTAAGAATGAATCTATTTGTCTCCAAAATGCCAATGATGGTACATATCTCTGGGTAGTAAACTTATGAGCAATTTTTCTGATCCCTTCTTTGTATTTTTTCTTCATTTCCCACATTTTCTACAATGAATTTGTATCACTTTCATCATCTGAAATACAAGCAACTCTTAGAAAAAAAAGAGTATTGATCCATCCTTGGTAGTGGCACTTCCATTTGATATTCCTGAGGATATTCGCTGCATCTAAATATCAAAACTAATTTCTAATCTGATGAATTTAAGAAAGCAATCCAAGCTGTGTCCTTGTCCCAAGGTTGTTAAGGATATTGTTCATCTACAAGCCAGTGGGGAATAGAGATAGTTACTAAGAAAACACCAAGCCTCTTATTTGGTTCCTGCAATTGCCTATATAAAACATGGTGATGTTTTCCCAGAGGGAAGGTACATCTTGCATAACGTAAGATGTGAAGCCAGAAGAAGGCGCACTAAGCTGAAGTGAAAGCTGAAGAAGATAAATCAAGAGTGAGAAATAAAATTTGGCTGCCTTCTAAGGAAACAGAGTTTTCAAATAGTGATAAAATTAAATCCCCCCCTTTCATTCTGTATATAATTCCAAGAAAAAATGTGCGAATGTTACCAGAATTAAATTTAAATATTGATGCTCCATGCCCTGTGTACTGTCTTATTAAAGAAAGTCTAAAGAGTTCATGGGAACTTTTTTCCTGAATTGTAACTAGTTTGTGTTTGTGATTTGACTTGAAATTTCTTTTTTTAAATCCAGAATAAAGTTTTTTAAAAACTTTTTTGCACTCCCTTATTTTCCCCGGAAAGGGAACTAATTCATTTTTTGTGACACAGAAAGGGCAAAATGTAGATTCCGAAATATGAAAAATTTGTTATTATTTGCTAATAATTTCAACATATAAAAATTATTTTATACAACTTGATAAAGACCTCAGTGATCAACAAAAGGAACACAAGGTCATTTCTGAGACTCCCCATAGACTGCTTGCTTCAGTTCGGAGGTGTCTCCCATTACCTGAGTTCGCTGACATTAGCCACGCTCTTGGCAAGAATGACCTTTTCCCGGCGCAGCTTCTTGATCTCAAGCTTGAGAATTCTCATGTCCTCCACCCTCTGACTGTACTGTCTCTCGCCTTTATTCAGGATGGACTGCTGGATCTTGATCTTCTCATAGAGCAAAGCCAACTCATCATTGCGCCGAATGAGCTGGGACCCGAGGATATCTCTCTCACTGATGACCTAGAAAGGTAGAGAAGGGTATGGCCACCAGGGGACAAAAGGTCGCACTTTTCGTGATGGCATCAGCACTCATTCAGTTGACGAATATCCAGCCAATGCCCATAGGTACTCGGCACCCAGTGGGTGGGGCGCTGGGAACAGCTGGCTAGACAATCAATACTGTACTCCTTTCGTGAGGGTTTGCAGTCTTGTTAGATTTTAGTTTTTCCCCAAATTAAAATCACCTTTGAAAGGGAAGAGATTTCAGACCGTCATTGAGATTCAGGAAAATATGACAGTCCCTGGCTGGTGAGGCTCAGTGGATTGAGTGTCAGCCTGTGAACCAAAGGGTCACTGGTTCGATTCCCAGTCAGGGCACATGCCTGGGTTGCAGGTCAGGTCAGGTCTCCAGTAGCAGAAGCACGAGAGGCAACCACACACTGATGTTTCTCTCCCTCTATTTCTCTCTCCCTTCCCCTCTGTCTAAAATAAGTAAATAAAATCTTTTTTAAAAAAAGAAAAGAAAATATGATGGGGCAGCTAATGGCAATTGAGAGAACTGTGTGAGGTCCCAAGGTGCCTACTTCAAAGGGGACTGAGGTGTCATTGTCCTATGTACAATGCTTTTTGTATCTTATATCTTCTTCAATAAATGTCTCTATTTTTCATTAAAAAAAGAGAAACAGTACAACAAATAATCCATAGTAATAATAATCCAATAACCCTTGGCCCACAGGTGTTTAGTTGTTTATTTCCCAGCCCACTGGTTCATAAATGCTTAAATGTGAATGACTTATAGTGGGCTAGCTCTTGCCAAGTTCCACCACTCCTTACTGTCCTACACTGGCCACTTCTTTTTTTAACCTGCCAGATCTCTGAAAAGCACGTAAGTTCCTAACCCCCAAATTATGTAATTATTCATTGCAATTATATGTGAGCAATTATATTATACTAGAATATAAGCTCCCCGATGACAGGATCTTATGTCCTTATTGATCCATGTATTCCCAGTGCCTACAGGAGTGGCTGACACATAGTAAGTGCTCATAGATATGACTTGAATAAATAAATAAATATTTCATGATTAATCAACAGAAGATGAGCCTTTGCTACTGTTCTTCCCCCAATAAGCTGAATGGAAAAGCTTAGAGAGGAACAAGGATTTGTGAAGATTTGAATCAAACAGTTGTGCTGGCTGATGAGCTACAGGCCTAGTGAGAAAATGTTCCTACCTGGTCTAATTCTTTCTTATGTCTCAGCCTCTCCCCATCAGCCTCAGCAATAATTCGCAAGAGTTTTCTCTCTTCAGCTTCCTGATTTTCAATGAAGTGTTTGGTCTCCAGGGCTTGTTGTCTCAGCTTTTGCAGCTCAGCCTGACAAAAAATGAAAGATACGGACAAATTTCACTCTGTAACAGCACAAACCAGGACTGCAGGGCCCAGAATTAGATGTACAATGTGCTTCTCACACTTTCCTCTGATGTTTTGTTTAACACCGTTTGATCACTCTCACAAGCAGAACAAGCTCTACACACGTACATACACACGGCCTGTGAAGAAGAGCAATGCGCATTATAGTGATCATACTTATTCTATGAGTTGTGCCCTTGGGGGATTTCCATCATTTTTCTATATGTGTGTAACAGGGCTTCATTGGCATTCAGCAGCACTTCCCTTACCAGCTAAACATGAGGAGAATTCACAAAGAATAGTACAGGAGAAAATGTAGGGGTGAGCATGGGGAGGGGGGTCCTTGTATGTACCAGCTCCCATAATGGTCCTAATACTACCAGCACATCAACTACAGAAATAAAGCCCATTTCAAGCAAAAATTAAATTAGTAAAGTTAACAGCCAATGGTCTAGCTTCCAAAACATCTTGATGGAACAGATGTCATGATATTAAAAGATATATAGATCCTACTGCTAAGGTGTTTCCAATATAGATGAGAAGATAAAATATACAAGAATTGTGCAAATATTAACAAATACAGGCAATAATGCTTCCATATCTTTATTGTCACAAAGACAATGAGTTGATGTTACAGGAGGTCAGAAGACTTGGGAGGTCAGGGAAGCATCCCGGGAGAGGTCAGATCGCGAAGCTCTTGAGGTTATATGAAGGACATAAGAATGATGGAGAAAGAATGCAATCATCTGTTAAGTTTCAGAAGGAAAATTGCTCTCATCAAAGAATATGTTGACTTCATTTCCACAAGTATATTTGTGACCTACATATTGTAGGCAAGATATTAGGTATTTTGTATAGCTACTCTTATCCCCATTTTACAAATGCAATTACAGAGACAAAGAAAAACAAATTAACTCACCCAAAGTCACCCAGCTGGTAAGCAACAGAGTTGAGATTCCGACCTAGTTCTTTTGATTCTGTGGCTATCATCACACAATAGCTCCAAGTCCAATACAGAAGATGAGTAAGATGTGAGGGGTTCCCCATCCATGGGTGATATTAACCTACCACACTACAGTGTGAAAAAGGACACATGAGTCCATAGGAACAAGTTCCTATTCCTGACTGGTGTTTAGATGGAAGGGCCAATCAGGGCCTTGGCAGTCAACAAAGATTCTGAAATTGGATAGGTATGTTTTATGGAGAGAGTAGTCAACAGTCAGGCCCATGGGAACAAGAGTACATGGAGACTATAAAGTACCCGATATGATCACCAGTCAGCAAAGCATCCCCTGTGGCTGGATGAGAGTGTTAGGTAGAGAACAGCAGGAGATAAGGCTGATAAACAGCTGAGCCAGCCTGGAAAGGACCTGAGACACCAAATACTATAGAGTATAGGCAAGAGGGAACCACAGAGGTATCCATATTAGAGGAAAGAAGGATTTGTCTTTAGAGGGTCCAAGCCCAAATTGGAAAGACAGGTGGTATCACACACCAGGTGAGCACAAGAAGAAACAAATTGGAGGAGAGATCTGCTTTCACTCATGCAAGGAATCACGAGGGAGTTGACAAGATATCACCAAGGTTTCAGCCTTTCAATGGCTTGCAGATCAGCAATGGCAGTGAAAATGTAATAATTTTTTCCTTTCAAGAAGTATTGGGAACCGCCTCCACCCTTACCCACCCAGAAACATCACCGGGATGCTAAAAATCCCCGTATTTACAAGTGCCGGTGAGCCAACCCAACTCTCTTTGAGGTCTGCCTCTAATCCATGAAGACCAAGAGTTATTAACTCCATGCCTCACACTTATCCAAACAGTACAAGATACTGTGCACCTAGTAATGTGTGATATGCTACAAACTAAATGCAGTCAGCTACTAAAAAATTAAGGGCTTCTCTTACGACATTTTGTTTGTTGATTCGTGAAATATGTTTTGGTCCCAGGATAAGCAAAAGGCAGTACTTACTGAGAAAAGATCTGGTCTAGTATTTACCACTTTGGGGGATTGCCTATTAGGAAAGCAATTGAAGAACCAGCCTTTCTATTCCTACAATCATTTAAGGTAACAGCGAAGACAGCAATAAAATACCTGCTTGGCTCATGCTTTCTTTAATAAAACTTTTATTTTCCCAGATGTGTAACATTCACTTCTCTGTTCCCGAATGCCAAGAGCTGATCAGAATCCATCAGCAGAACAAAATGAAACCCTGTTATATTAAAATGCAATCAGCAGTGTGTAAAACTATCTGTCTAGAATGTAAAACCATTCATGCATCTGGCATTGCTCTTTGTTGTTTTTTTTTCATAATATATCAAAATTCTGAATGGTCTCCTTATGTCACAAATTTATGGGCTGTAAACAAAATGTGGCATTAGATGTTGGCAGCAAATGTTAACATCAACAAAATACCTTGGGTTTAATGCATTTAGCAGCTATAAATCTGAGCTGTCTCACCCAGAAAAGATGGTGACTACTACACTGCACCCAAACAAGCAATGTTCTAGGTGGAGCCAAGGTATCGGCATTTCTCAAAGTGTTTCTGGTGGTGCAAGGTTGTAACACCATGGCTGGACACACTTTTAGTCACTGCCTCCATAATTAGACTATTCTGTGGTCCGTGTTTATGGGATAGGTATCATCTAATTTGGTTACAAGCACAAATCATATCTCCAGAACAACACTTGTGGGAGTTTCACCTGTTCATACATGATCCCAACATTCACTGGGTTTCACAGAAGTCATCTCTTAACATCTAACAAAACAAAGAGGACCACATGAAGCCATCTAGCCATGAGAATAATTAGGCTTTCTCTCTCTCTCTTTGTGACAGTCCCCATCTATATCCTTCTAGAGTCCACTAAGTAAAAGGATGTGGTGCCCTAAAGCTAGTCACTAATGGGATACTGAGCTCTGGACATGGAGAATTTGCCATTGAATTATTCAGCAAGAATCAAAGTGCTGTCAGACTGACGTAGGATGATTGGGAGGTGCAGAGACAGAATCAGGGGCTTGTTAGGACTAGAAGGCAGACTCTCCAATGAGATGGCTCCTTCGGTGCTAATGAAACAATACTGGGACAGAATGGGCAGGTAAAGGCAGGTGCGGCCACGTCTACAGAGAACTATTGACATTTTGTCATAACCATAATGTGCTGACAATGGCTAGAGTCCTAAGGAATTGGTAGAGCCTGGTAGCAACTAAAAAGGGAAAAGAAACATGAAAGGAGCAAGATTTTTTTTTCTTTTGAAGGGGATAAATGAGAATGGGGATGACCTAGTACAGACAATTGCTTGTCTGCTGGCCTGGAGAAGTTATAAATTGGGTTATCCTGTCAAAGTCATCTCCTGGTCTACCAAACAGGAGAGAGAGTTATGTACCCACATAGCTTCACAGAACTCACAATAATAAGCTAAATGTCTCTTGGAGCAAAGTTACTAGAAAACATGCCATTTCTTCCAGGGTTTTTGGTTTGTGAATTGCAGATGCAAAACATCCAGACCCCTGTGTGGAACATGATTCAAATGTGAGGCTAACAAAATCAAGAGGCTCAAACTCAACATTTGAGCTGTCATATTTTCCTGCAGAATGTCAAACGGGCTCACTGATAGGCCAGAATTATCCAGTCCGAGCACCGCTGCAAGTCACCCTTGGAAAACCTCAAACAATAAATCAAGCTGGCATCCTTTTTCTTTTACTCATTTTTGCCTCAATGGGAAATGCTGAGGGAAAAGGTATCATAGTTTCATAGCAAGTCCAAAGCAATCATCTTCCTATAACTGATGACCCAAAGCTACCCAGACCCAGGATTCCCCATTTAGAGCAGACTCTCTGGAGCAGGAGCTTTTAATCATCTTCCACGTGCACCAGCTCTGCTGGACCAGGACAAAACAACAGAAACCTATTGTTATTTTATTTTATTTTATTTTATTTTATTTTATTTTATTTTATTTTATTTTATTTTAATACTTCTTTGGAGCTATATGTGTAGACACCTGGTGATGGAATACATGAATGAAACAAATGTTAACCGAAGTCAAACTCTAAAGAATCAGGAATTGCTCATTGGCATAGGCCATTGCTTATTCTAAGGTAGGATTTGTAGAAGGCAGTTAGTTCCACCTCAAACCTCATTATGGGGTAATAATTAATCTTTGGAATAAAACATTGCTTGGGAGGGTTGGGGGTGAGCACGAGAACTGGACACGGGTTGTGAGTGCACAGGACTGGAGAAGGCCTGCATTCTCCAGGACCCCTTGGGCACTGCTGACCTGCTGGGTTCTCTTCTGCAGATGTGACAAAAGCCAGCATCGGTGAACTGGGTGCTTGTCCATGGCCTCCTCCCGTTTACCTGGGAGCACCCCCTCCCTGTAAGGTAGCCTGATCTAGAGGTGGCAGAGCTCATCTTCCTGCTGCCTTGGTTGTCCTCCCTGCTCCTTGTTGCCTTCGGGGAGTGCAGAGCCTGCCTCAGCGGGCTGGATAGATGGACTGTCGGCCCATCACTCTGAGTATAAGATCTGTACCTTCAATGTGTCCTTCTCCTTCTCTATCCGCTGCTGTTCCAGGTGCAGTTTCACAAGTGCTGACTCTTTGGCAGAGATTTCTTCTTTCAGCTGATCTACCTGATGTGTCATAATCTGTAATTTTCTCTTCATTTTTGTTACTTCATCCTAACAAAATGAAAGGAGAAATGTTTGAAAGTGAATTAAATAGACACCACTGTCTCCTATGGAAGTTCAATACACATTCAAGAACTTCAAGGAGACTCTCTCAAAATGATGGCCTCCTGAATAGTTACAACTCGGCTATTCCTTTGTAATGCACACCCATGTTTTCAGCCCAAACTGTCAAGGAAAAAAAGCTTTTAATATTTTAATTCAACTTTTTAATAAATAAAACTAATTATCATATTCCAGGGTATTATTTTGCATATAGATATAGTTATTGCTTTCTAAAGTTATACTTTTAACATATAAGCATAAATAAAAGAATTAAAAATTTATATGGATTAAAAATTAGTACTACCCATATATAATGTGCATCCTTATTTTCCCCTCAAAAATTTGGGCAAAAAATGTGCATTATACACAGCAAAATACAGTCTATTGTGGCATTAATCTCAAAGTACTCTATAGCATGAACTCATAAAATATTCCTATGAGATATATACAAAATATGCATAATGAATATGACACACACACTTTATTCCTAGTTTTACAGGAGAGGAATTGGAACCACACAACATTATAACTAAAATTACAAAGCAAAGCTCTGCAATTAAATGACAAGAGTAAGCTGTTCCCCTCGGATTCACAGCAGCTATTAGCAGTTTTAAAAATTAGAAACAGGAGAATAGCAATTCTACATAATAATTAAAAGCAGGACCACAATCTTCACATCCTATCAAGTTACATCATTTCCATTTCAAATAATATGACAGTTATGCATAAATGAATTCCATGAGATTATTTTCTTGATCTGTTCTAAATTCTGCCATTAGCATAACAGAAATTGCTTTAAAGCCAGGATGGGAAGGGATCAAACTGTAAAGAAATCAATATATTCTTTACCTGAGCTTCAACCAGATTTTTGCTGTACAGGTTCCTGTCTGACCTCACAGCTTCATACAGGTTCTGTTGCTGTTTTAATTTAGTCTCTGATTCTGCGATTTTCTTTTTGTAGTCAAAAATCTGCATTTCACGGACTTTTATGTCTTCCATGTTCATGAGGACCTGGCAGAGAAAGTATTTGAAGATGGTCAAACAGCCCATCTGTGATCATCGGTTCAGGACACACAGAGATTTTGATCGTAGGGTGGTAGCTAGTAGAAACGCCAGCAATCAGCCGATCTGGCTGTGGCTATACTCACTGCGATGCAACACAGAAATTCAACCCAGCTGATTAGGGGCAAACATACATTTTTTTTCTACTCAAGCATGAAAGCTTAGCACAGCTATTTTGTAATCACAAGGAGGGTGGGGGATAAAGGAATTCTTTCAATTCTGAAAACCTCCGCTGATCACCCCAACTACCAAAAAAAAAGGAAGGAAAAAAAGGCACAGGTTTAAACAGACCTTAACACAGAGCACTTAGAAAGATAAGAGATAACTTAGCTGTTTGGCCACACAGGCATCTTGATAAAGTTAAACACAAAAAAAGGAAAGTGGCCCTTGAACACTGACAGCAATCATAACACTGTCTTGCCAACGTCACTCTCACTCCATCGGGGAAACTCAAAGGGCTTTATAAAAATGTGTTCCATTGTGCACAAAACACTTGTAGGAAAGATGAGATTCAAGCAGGACTGCCTCCTTTTGCAAGTGTGGAAAACTGAGGCGCGAACTTCCACAGGGAGCCAGGGCCTCTCAGCAAGCAATCCACACAGTAGGAATCACAAAATCATGACTCATGGCTGTGATGTCCACAGAAACCAATTTTTTTATGGACAAGCTTCTTCAAAAATTTCTTAAGTAGTAAAAGGTTAGTGAGGAAAGACTGATTCAATCGATGGAACGCTGGTCTAAACAACACATAGAACTAGAACACATAAGGAGAAAATTCTTAAGATGTCACTGCGTTTTGATGAAGTTCTCTTAATTATGGGTACAGTGGGAGAGAATAAACAGCAGTGTGACAGAGAATGACAGGCAGGGGATGGACCTAAAATAACATGGCCAAGGGAAGGTTCTTCTGAAAAAGAGGTATTTTACCTAGAACCTCAAGGTTGAAGAAGTACTTAGATTTTGCCATGCTGACATTCCATGCTGCAGGTGCGGGGTACCTATGAGTAACATGTTCCCAAATCATTGTGGTGCCGAATTTTCTTATTTCACTTGTGAAATAAGTGTTCTGGAAAATGCACTTGGAGAAACCCTGTGGTAATGTTTTTCCTTCAGAGTCTGTGATGGCTGGTGTTTAATGTATTTATCCTCTATATCTTTTTTTTTTAAGATTTTATTCATTTATTTTTAGAGAGGGAAGGGAGGGAGAAAGAGAGAGAGAGAGAAACATCAATGTGCGGTTGCTGGGGGGACATGCCCTGCAACCTAGGCATGTGCCCTGACTGGGAATCGAACCTGCGATGCCTGGTTCTCAGCCCGCGCTCAATCCACTGAGCTATACCCGCCAGGGCCTTTATATCTTTAAATAAACACCTTTCCAAGTTTTCTTGGACTTACAATTAAGGAGACATGGGATTAAATTTTAGAAAGCAACTTTTCAGCATATATTATTTTATAGCATTTTTTTCTTTTTGGGTCTATTGATT
Source organism: Tonatia bakeri (assembly GCA_004024845.1). Taxonomy (NCBI): domain Eukaryota; kingdom Metazoa; phylum Chordata; class Mammalia; order Chiroptera; family Phyllostomidae; genus Tonatia; species Tonatia bakeri. The sequence continues at coordinate 91,709 of PVIA01006100.1, read as the reverse complement.
TGATATACTTGTATTTCTTTTACAATTAATTGTATCTCTTTGTACATAATTCCATGTGTAAATAAGTATATACATGTGAAACATACATTTATGTTCTTTTCCTTATTTATTTGGACCTTCCTTCTCCCTTCAACCCCCATCAGCCCTCATCAATACATACAGTAACCAGGTTAACAATACAGTGTGTGAATTCGGCATGTTTTATTCAGGTCTAGTAACATCATCATCATAACAATAGCTAATATTTCTCAGGTACTTTCATTGTACCAGGCATGTTACACATACATATTAATTCATTTAATCTTCACAAAAAACCTATAAGATAGACATTATCATAACCACAATTTTACAAACCAGGAAACTGAAGTCAAAGAGGTAATATCACTCACAGCTATTCAACTAGTACATATACAGATACAGGAATTTATTTGTTTTCTTTTATTTTGCTTTTGGTGTTTTGTTTTTATTTTTTATTTCTTTTTATGCAAAATGGGATATTCTTATACATACTAATAATTGTGTTGACCTTGCTTTTTAATCACTGAAGACTACTTTGCGGAAACCACATGGAGTAGCTCTAATACTCTACTGTGTAGGTGTACCACCATATACTCAGCTCTTCCCCTCTGATGGGCATTAACTTGGTTTCCACCTTTTTACCACTCTGAACCACACTGCAACAAACAGTTTTGTACATATGTCCTTTTATTTCCTTCACTCTTGCTTTTACTTCTGTTGGGATGGATTCCCAGGAGTGGCATATCTGGCTCAAAGACATAGATCTTTTTAAACTTTAATAGATATTGCTAGATTGCTTTCCAAACTGGCTGTAACGCTTTGCATTTCCATACCGCCAGCCATAGTTTTCTTAATAGAAAACCCTCCTCGTGGTTTCAGGATAAACTCTCTTTGGTAACACTGGGTGATTCTTTCAATGTACTGTTGCATTTGGTTAGCTAGAATTTCACTTGGGATTCTGCATACATATTCATAAATGATCTAAGTCTATTGCTTTCTTTTTTATTCTATTTTAAAATCAAGACTTCTGCTAGTTTCAAAGAATGAATAGAGTCCCTTTCTGTTCACTTACTTATTCATTCACTCAACCATCTATTCACTCACTCAATGAACGTGTTTTGAGGACGTATCTATGGCAGGCACTGTGAAAGCACTAGTGATGTAAAGAATAAGGCTCCTTTCCTACCCTCAAGTTTACCTCTAGTGACTGACTCAACCATAAAACGGATAACCGAGGAGTGGATAAATCCAGGAAACTGAGATATGCACAGAGTGTTATGAGAGACTCAAACACTGGAAGGTTAATGAATCTGAAGATGGTCCTACCCCTCTTACCCAAGCACTTAACATTTGGCATTGACATAATTTATGGGAACTGCCTCTGCTTTCTGACTCCTCAACCATTCCAACCTCAGACCCCAAGTGCCCTCCTAGGCCTGAACTCTATTCATTATCATTGCAGAAGGCACGGGTCATATTAGTAGAATACTACATAGAAGAGAAAAAGAAGAAACCCCTACCTTTTGTGAAAGCATGGATGAAACTGGGGACTATTATGCTAAGTGAAATAAGCCAGTTGGTAAAAGACAAATACATGATCTCACTTAAAGGTGGAATCTAATGAACAAAATAAACTAATGAGCAAAATAGAACCAGAGGCATAGAAACATGGAATAGACTGACAACTGTAAGAAGGGAGGGGGTTGGGGACTGATTGAAAGAAGGTGAAGGAATTAGTCAAAAAACATATGTGAAGGACCCATGGACATTGACAGCGGTGTGGGGACTGACTGTGGAAGTGGGGGCGGGCTGGGTGGAGGGGCAGAAAGGTGGGGGAGTGCGGACAACTGTAACAGCATAAACAAACAAACAAAAAAGAAATGCCAATCAATATTATCCCAAAGAATACAAAGTGCATAAATAACACTTTTTCTAAATTTACTGAAAATATATTTTAAAGCCTGAGAATTAGTTGATTTTTAAAAATTTGAAGAAGCTCAATTTTATAACCATTAGACCCTCAGTGCAATGTTAGAGCTAATTTTCTCTCAATTTTTTTGGTGGCACCCACAGTTATTGATCTTCCTACATTTTCTACTTCTTCTTGAGTCAAACCTTAATATATACACATCTTTTTGAGAGAATAAGATTTATCTATTTCAACCAATTTTTTAAATTTATGAAACTAGAGTTGTACAACATGTTTTTGTTTCTACTGTCTTATTATTATTGGCTATCACCACTTTGTGTGGAAAGAAAATGCCCGAGATAAGAGTATATACAGATATAGATGTATTCTCAACACTGAGATGTGGTGAATGGCATGGAAGGTTGGCCCAGGACTTGGAATGAACAAAATTAGAAGAGCTGAGACAAGGAGGTCTAGGCAAGAAGCATGTGGATAGATCTGAAATGAGAAGAAATCTCTTTCCTTTTTCATTTCTTTGATCCATATCTTTAGATTCACAATGAGATATCACTTCACACCAGTCAGAATGGCCATCATATACAAATCAACAAACAACAAGCCCTGGTAAGGATGTGGAGAAAAGAGAACCCTAGTGCACTGTTGGTGGGAATGCAGACTGGTGCAGCCACTGTGGAAAACAATATGGAATTTCCTCAAAAAAGTAAAAATGGGACTACCTTTTGACCCAGTGATTCCACTGATAGGATTATACCCTAGGAATCCTGAAACACCAATTAATTCAAAAAAACCTGTACACCCCAATGTTCATAGCAGCACAATTTATAATAGGCAAGTGCTGGAAGCAGCCTAGGTGCCCATCAGTAAATGAGTGGATCAAAAAACTATGGTACATTTGCACAATGGAATTCTATGCAGCAGAAAGAAAGAAGGAGCTCCTACACTCTGTGACAGCATGGATGGAACTGAAGAGCATTATCCTAAGTGAAATAAGCCAGGTGGTGAAAGATAAATACCATATGATCTCACCTATAAGTGGAACCTAATCAACAAAGCAAACAAGCAAGCAAAATAGAACCAGAGACATAGAAATAAAGAACAAACTGACAGTAAGCAGAGAGGAGTGGGGAGGGGATAATGGGGAGAAAAATAGGATGGGTCAACTCAAGAAACAAGTACATAAAGGACCCATGGACAAAACAAGAGGGACTGCAGAGGACTGAATGTGGGATGGGATGTGGGCAGGGCAGGAGAGAGCAGTGGGGGAAAAATGAGGATACCTATAATTGAACAACAATAAATATTTTGTTTAAATCAGTAGCGGGGGGCCTTTCAACATTACCACCACTAGTGACTAAAACGGAATAAATGCAAAACCCGAATAAGGTATCTGTGACTGGGTCTGTTACTTGCTTTATTTTTTTTTTTAAAGAAAGATGCTCTCTTGGCCTATAATGTAATCTTTTTATGAATATGATCGCCTTTTGGGGGGTCATTGAAGTGAACAGATTGAAGACATTTTGAACAACAGGATCAGCATTCAGATATCAAGCAGCACATCAGAGAAAAGAAAAAAAGCCTTCTTCAATCACTCTGAGAGACGCCATAACAAGCACAGTCCTTTGCACAGACAGAATAATGCTCCAGAGAAAGGATGTAGTCAAGAGCATTTCTTTTCTGGGCATCCAACCAACAGGATCCATCTCTCCGCAGTACAAGCACAAAATCACAATCTCGCTTCTGCCTTCTTGAAGCTGGAAGTAGTAGGAACCCAACATGATGTCAAGAAGATCAAAGGCATTTAAGTTAAATGACAATAGGTGGGGGGAAAAGTATTGATACTAAGGAAAAAGACAATTTACAAAGCCATTTAGTTCTACGTGTTGGGAACCAATTTGTTTTGATGGAAATCATTCAAAGTAATGCCACACAGAAGTTCCAGTCCTGAAAATTCACAAAATGTGTGGGGTGTTACTTCACTACTTAGGAGCAAAACTTTTAGTCAGCAAAATGTCACCCATTAAAAACGGTTATCAGAGAATGTGGGATGCCAGGAGTGGGGCTGGAGATTAATTAATTGATTACATTTTAGATACCTCAAACCAACTCCAGAGATAAATCACACCCAAATATAGAAAGTTTTATTACAGCCAGGGAGTTGGGTCTCCCAGCATTTGTAGGCCTGCTTCAGAGGAGCCCAGAAAATGCTTATGGTGCACTATCTGGGTGCAGCCCCAGTTTATAACCTGCTCCTTCTACCTTTTCTTTTTTTGTTAAAACAACCTGCCAATAGAAATAAGACTGAGATAAAAATCAATAACACATTATGGAAAGCTGCAGCGTAGTCAAAACATTATATAGACAAAGGCAAGGTAAGAAAGTAGGTCACTGAATTTGGAACCCTTTAACTTGCATTTGATGAAATATCAGTGCAATAATCTTCTCAAATAAGTTTTTCTGACTCAGTGTCAATGGTCTGAATGCTGACAACGCCTTTACCTTCATAATGAAACTGAAAAACTCGCTCTCTGAAAAAAAGGACCTATGTGCCCAGGCATGTGAAATTTTAAGTCTTAATTTTCTTGCTTTCTTGTTTTAGCCTCTATGTTAAATGTATAGCAGCATATCTATGTGTCTGTTGTTTAATAATATATATTATATTATATTATATTATATTATATTATATTATAATGATGGATATAATCATGCAATAGCAACCTCAAGAGAGCCATTATGAGGATCTGAGTGAAAAAATGCATGTTTGTACCAGTATATAGGTACCTAGCATATCACAATTTAATCATTTCATAAATGCTAATAGATTATCATGATAGGTTAGCATTATGTCATATTGCTTTATCAGGACTTAACAAATCAGTTTGATTTTTCTATGGATCATATTCTGTTCTGCAGGAAAATAGTGATCCATAACATATTTCTTTTATTATAATACAAAAAGCTTATAGTTTGTGTATGTCCCCTTGAAGTTCCTCTCCAGGGTTCTAGCCTGTTAAAGATGCTCTGCATAAAACTTCAAATAAATATCAAAGAAACAAAAGCTTCATTTCATTATGAACTGCCTATTCAGTGAACAATATTTCTTTGATCTTTTGCTTTCCTCACTTACTTCCAAGCCCTTGAAAGCACATTATTATTCATTTCTCGGAACTTCAGTCTAGAAGAGCTTTGCTTGACACTCTTTAGGCAAATAAGCAGAGAGCCAGGAAGCCTGAAAGCAGGGATGCATTGTGAAACACTGCTTTTGGGCATGTAAAATGTCTGGGGGGCAAAGCCCGGAAGTTTAATATTTAGCATGAATAAAGAGGGGTCCTAAAGGGAGCCGAGTACATGATGTGCAAAATGCTCCTTGGACTTAATAATTAACTACAAATGGTTTTACCTAGGATTTGTAACAGTTCAGAAAAGGAGTAAATATGGTGGACCACAACTTGTAATGCCATAGCCAATGCCTCTCAACTTACCTGAACAGTGAAATTTAGAGTGCAGCAGAGGAAAAACCATGAGGATAAAAAAAAGTGCTGAAACACTCTAATAGATTAGTTTATGGTTCCACAAATATTCACTCCCTTTCCCCCATCCTCTCCGTGGAAGGAGTCTATTTGCCCTTGCTGTTGAGGCTGGGCCTGGACATGTGACTTGCCAGCATCAATGGATGTCAGAGAACATTAGGCAGATAGAGTGCCATAAAATGTCCCTGTGTGGTTAGATTTGTCCCTCAAATTCCTTCCTTTCTCCAGGAAAATACCATGCATCCTGGAGGATGAGAAACATGTAGAGCAAAACTGGACCCAGTCCCCTGCCCTGGGTCAAGCCCAGGCAAGCCCAGCCTAGATCCCCTGACCACCAGCCAACTGCAGGTGTGTCAGTGAGAAATAAGTGCTTATGTTTGCCTACCAGTGAGATCTGATGGCTGTTTATCGAGCAGCAATATTATAGCAAACATCTACTGAGACAAACGTGTTAGAAAAGGTTTGGGATTCTCAGCCATCCAATTCTGGCTCAGAAGGGGATCTTCTTCCTCGTTTGCAAGTGCCAAGTTTGATTAATAAAATGTAATGTAGGGCTTTCAGCCTCTTAAATTTCACCTTTTATCTCTATAAAGAAAAACACAGAAGGTAAATTCTGATACTATTTTTGTGGCTCAGAAAAAAAAAATAGACCTTTCTAGAAGCCACACACACCTAAAATTGCCAAGGATAATTCAGATAACATTGTCCATTGTGACATGTTTCAAATGAATTTAAAGGGAGGGCAGACCATAGTGATGCACATATTATTGAAGAATTTACTATAGACATCTAAAAGTAAGTCTTCGGTTAGTTAATTCAAACATCTAATCAGGCTTTCATTCATTCTTTCAAAAAAATATTTGAGTGCATACCTGTTTAGTGAACAAGTAAGAGGAAAAGCTCAGAATTGAATAAGCCTTGTCCTCATGGAGCTTGCAAGCAGAGCGAGGCAAATGCAAGTAACAGTAAGTTAAAATAATTTCCTCAACTACCAGGCAAGGGAATCAAGTACAAAGAAGTTAAAGGGGCCACTTTCAGTGGGGCTCCTTGGGAAGAGTGGGATTTGATTTGGTCCTTGAATGAAGGGCAAGGTTTTATTATGTTTTTTTTCCCTTTGGGGGAACAGGATACTAAAGTAATGCATAATCATTTTAGAAAAATTTAAAAATATGAAAAGCACAGAACAAAGAAATGAAAACAATATATATCTACACATACCACCAAGCTATAACCACAATTCGTATGTTGGTGCATGTCCTCCTCCTCCTTCTCCTATGAAAATACAAAGGCGGCTAGGCTTCTGCTTTATCTTCTTGCCTAATTCTCAGACAGTGCTTTTCTTTATCACCGTAGGTAAACTGCACACACACACACACTCACACAGCTTTCTTCCAGGGCAAGTCTCTATGAGATCCTTCTGTCACTGACTGCACAGCGCGTCTTTCATCTCCAGGAAATATTTTCCCGTCACATCTCTAATTTGGGGCTCAGTTCCACCATCAGGGACCAACTGTCAATAAGCTGGCTTCTATTTCCTGACTTCTTATCTCCTATCTTCTCTTTGATAATTTTCGTCTTTTATTTTTTTCCCCTTTGCATTCCAGGAGAACCACTCAGGTTTGCCCTTTACTGACTCCATTTCCACAACATCAGTTCTGTTCTTCACTAACTTCAACATGGATTTTAATTCCTCCATTGTTTTCATTTTGTTTGGGTTTTGTTCGTTTGTTTTTCACTCTCTTTAGAACTGCTCCTTGTCTTATCCATCTCTTTTATTTTATTTTATCTTTGCTTTACCCTAGAGGTCAGGTCATCTTGGACTTACAACCCAAAGATAGTCACACATCCTTCTGGGATCACCCCGCCCTTAACAACAACAAAAAGTCAAGAATCCCCATTCCATAAAGTAGGAATTGGGAACAGAATTCTATTTCTCCTATTTATTATAGCTTTAATTTTCTCTTTTCATAGAATTCTAGATTGTCCTTCAGTCCCTTGTCTCTTGCACACACTGACCCCTTTCTAGGATGTGTGCCCTCACTTCCACCACCACCCTGTGCCTTCCCCCCCGCACAGTGCAGTCCAGATGCGGGGTGGATACGTCAGAAGGTGTGAGGCACAGAGTACAGTGAAGAATTGAAACCAAACAGTGTGGGGCGTACCCCTGGGCACTCCCCACTGGTCCCCTCTTCCAGGAGAACCCAACCTGCTGCTGTGATGTCAGTGTCCTCTGCTCTCCTCTCTCACCCTTTCACACTTCCCTCCTCCCTCCCCGCCCCAATTTCTTTTTCTTTTCTTACTTTCCTTTGATTCACTCCGGTTCATTGGACCTCACCTTTCAGACCAGTGCAAGGATCAAGGTATTTTACTAAACAAACACTCCTCTTTATATTAGACAAAACCTGGCACTAGTTTTTGTATATTTATACTCTTTGGAGGAAGCCGAACATTTTCTCAGCATTTTCTTCCATTAGTTTGAGCCTTAGGAAATCACTGAGCATCAACTGCTTTTCACTTACAAAAATGGCCATTTCAGAGGGTTCAACCTAAATATCTTTCCACAGAGGAATTTTCAAAGCCAGGCTTTTACCCTGGGGCTTCCCGAGGCCATTCTCCTTCTCTGCTTCAAAGGCATATTTTTTCCACAGGCCCCATTAAGCTGCTTTTTTCTTTATTCATCCTTGAGCAAGGTAGGATTTATGACACCCTAGGAGCAGCTCTATAAGGTAACACAGGATGGTGATGGAATGCACTTTCAAAACTACAGGTGGAAACACAGTGGTGTGGAGAGCCCTGTCTGCTACCCACCCTCCAGTATTCTTTGCTCTAGTGACATTGGAGGAGCCTCAGGCCCCAATGCCTATTCCTTATCCCTCTGATGTAGCCTATGGAAAACCATAACCCCTGGTATGCCCCACTTTCAGGGGCGATGCTCTCTGCCCTACCACAGCCCTAAGCCACCATCTCCAGGATGCACTGGGCAACCACCTGCCTTTCCACTCGTTCTTGGGCTCGCCATAATTGCCCAAAAAGCAAGGCACAAACAGTTGACTAGCAGGAAGGTGGAGTGACCTGGTCAGTAGAGACACTGAGTCAGGGAAGAGAGGGTGGAGAGTTCTAAAGCATCTCTCCAGCTCTTCACACGTGGTCTCTTTTCTGAAGTACATTCAAGGAGCCATGGGTTGAGGTCCAGGCAGATCGCAGCTCACCTTTGTGGGCTTTAAAATTCTCATCCATTCTCTCTTCTACTTCAGCATCAGGCTTGATGTCAGCCTTAGTGTCTGATGCTGTTAGAAGTTTTTGTCAAAAAAAAAAAAGAAGTTTTTGTCTGTCTGCACCTTACTGGCATTTAACAGTAAGCTGAGAAGAGTTACATTCAAATGCCACTTTAAACATACTGCTGGGCTATTTATCAACAAATTTATTTATTTACTTATTTGCTTCTGTATTTATGAAACATTTACTAACATTTACTATGTACCAAAGGATTATTCTAATGACAATAAATACTACCTCATTTAACCCTCACAACCACCCCAATCCATTTCCTATACACACAGATGAAACTGGGGTAAAACCCTATACTCCAAGTAAGACAAAAGTAGGTTCACAGTTGTGAGTGTGCAAAACAGTTTATTCTTGTATTATTATTTATTAATTACTGTATTATTGTCCATACAAATAACTGTGAACCTACTTTTGCTCCACCCTGTATAATTTTGTATTTTGTTTTTATCAGATTCATATTGTGAACACGTTGCCCATCTTTAGAAACATTTTTCAAATGTGATTTTAATGGTACATAATATTGTACCAAATAAATATAGCACCACTTATTTTAGAGACCATCCTTTTGTAAAAATCATTGCTTTTCTTATTTTTCCACAGATTCAGCTTTAAAAGAAATTGCTGGACCAAAAGGATAAACTTGGAACAAGGTACACTCTGGAAGTAAATGAAAATATCAGCTTCATGACGTCTCCCCAGCCCTTCACATTATTCCTCAACACCCTATAAATAGAATACATGAAAGATAACTTTCTGCTTGTGTAAATAAGGGATAGACAGGTGTGTATGTGATAGAGGAGGGGGGTAAGGAAAGAGAGACAAAAATACGACGAGGAGCAAAAAGACATTTATGGCCTTCATAGGAAGCCCAGAGATGACACAAGTTGCTATAGCAACTGATATATGCTGTCAGGGTTAAGAAGGAGAAAAATTATAATTGATAAATATATTTTAAGGACTTGTGTTTAAATTATTTAGGTGCAATATTATATAATCTTCTGCAGTTAAACATCAGGAATCTTGTGAAAAAACAGTTGCCAGCAAAACTTCATACTAGTATCTCTCCTTCACAAGGAAACAGAGAAAAATATACAATCCCATATTAAAATTAGGGCCAGCATTCTCTCATTCATCATCTATCTATTTGTTTAACAAGCATTTTTTGGTGCCTGGTATTTACCAGCATGCTGGAAATGAGAAAATGAGTAAGATAAAGGCCTTGCTCCCAAGAGCTCACTGTACATTAGAAAAGCAAATGCGCAAATAATTGAACTAGAAGTTAGTAAGTGTCATTCCAAAGATATAAATAAACCCATAAATTAAGAAGTGACTAGCTCTGCCTGGGGAGTCAGAGCAGGCTTGATCTTAGAGATGAACATGAGCTGGGTTTTGAAGGATGAATAGGAGTTTTCCATGCAGAGAAGGGGAAAAAAGACCTTCCAGGGAGAACAAAGAGCTTGGACTCTGTCTTTTAAGTCAGTGCATACCAATTGTATCTTGCATGGGCGACAGGTATACACAAACATACTGATTCACTCTATTCACCAGATGGCCAAGTGAGGCACGACTCAGGCAGCTAGCATCCGTAGGTTGGTCCCCTCCAGCCCTGAACGGTCTCATCCACATTCCCACATGCTGCAGATATGTTATTGTCTACATGTGCTATGATGCAAAAAATGTTAGGGAGCACTGCCCCAGGTGGCAGACAGGTAACAAAGGTTGGTAAGGCTGGAGTAATTGTAAGAGCACATTAGTATATTTAACAGTTAGCTCAGATAGTGTAATGGCAGCCAGGAATGGAGAGAGATTGATTACCAGGAAGGAGAAGAGGGAGGCTGCAACAGATCATGTGTTCAGATATATTCAGTGCCTCACCATATAGGTCCCTCCTTTAGGAGGATCATACTCCTACCCAGGGCATATGATCAGGCCTACCATGTGACTTTCTTTGGCCAATGGAATATGAGTGAACAAGCCCTGTGTCCTTCCCTTGCCGGGAGAATCTCTGAGAGCACCATGAAGGTCCACTGTTACTCTGTCTGCCCTCTGAAGAGGCCAGCACATCCCAAAGAGTACATTGGAGTGAAGAGTGCATGAATCAGGGCTGCAGCTGACCCTCGAGGGCCATTAATGTGAGCAAAAACAGGACTTTGTTGCTATAAACCCTTGAGGGTAATTTGTTACAAATTTAGCTGACTGATACAGAGGCTAATGGATTAGGCACGAGCCAGAGAATATGAATGCCTGAGCTGACAACTAGCCCTCTTAGAGTCAGGAAATCAATCACGGGAGCTCCTCCGATGATTAAGTCAGAAGAGAAATGCTGATTTTCAATGGCTCCCAATCGGGAGTATGGGATTCATCTAGGGTTGGACAGATCATATGCCTTGTACTTCTCTAAACTTACATTCTGCAAATATCTGCTCAGCATTTATTTAGCCCAAATGGGAAGAAGACATAAAACTTGTTTCCCACTTTCTTTATGTTTATAACTCAAGTGTTTGTTGTGCCCCTTGTCATCTTTGAGATTCCACTCCAAAAACAACAACAAAAGCATGCAAGAGCATCAGGAAACCCTGTAGGATTTACTGCAGATTTCACTGAGGAGATGGAAGAGATGGCTCTGCAATCATAGCAGACAGCACTTTGCTAGGGGCGGGAAATCTCATTAAATGAGTCTTTTCTCACAAACTCTCTTCTCAGCCTCATAGCTAAAACTTTTCTTCATTCCCCAGCCCCCACCCCCACCCTGAAACCGCTGCTCATTGCTATCTGTGAATGCACCAAAAACAATACCGGTCTAACCACTTATGCTTCATGCAGGCAATGTGCTCAGACAACTCCCTGAGGTCATTCTTAAAGAGACTGCCTGAGCATTCTCCCTCATAAGCAGTTTATGAGACGTGGAGTCTGAAACTTGGCTACACAGTGGAAGGATTTCCATCACTGGTGAAGTTTTAGGTTTGCAATATTTTAAAAATAAAAATGCTCTTTGAATGTGTGACACAGTTCGTTGATGCCAGTATTCACTCACCTCTTAATCTGAGGTCCTCTAAAAAGATGATTTTCTCAGCAGGGCAATAGGGAGGATGGGGAACCCAGGAATTAGAGAAGGGGCTCAGAAAGGGGAGACTGAGATCACCAAACACAAGCCTTGCCCAGTTCACTGATTGGCCCAGGATCACCCCCAGGGCAGCTTTTATGCCGTCAGCACCATTCCTCTTACATATTCATGCAAGCCACAGGCTGAAATCTGAATAAATTGTCTTTGTCACAGCGGGACATGATCAGAAGTGTGACAATCAGATGGAACGTGCAGGTACTCCCTCCGCCCGCATCACGGAAGTGTGCCGTACCTTTCGGGTGAGATCACTGGCTTCAGTGATGTACCGATCTCTCTCCTTTTCCAGCTGAAAGATGATCTTTCTCTGCTTCTGAGCCTCATTTCTGTAGTTCTGGATCTCTTCCTCCAGGTTCCTCTTGGCCTGTTCATGGAGCTTTACCAGTTCTGTCTGTTTCTGGGTAGAGCTGATGGCCTTGAGGATATTCTAAAAATAACGGCAGCAGAGCAGCCTCATTACTCAACGCGTCTGGGGATTTGGGGTTAAGTTCCCCCCGCCTCAACCCCTAAAACAATCAGATGCATTGTTTTTGAGATGAGTGAAGACAATCATATTCTCTATAGCTAATTAAGAGCTGCTGTGTTAATTTGCACAAGATCCTTTAAACACTCCTATAAATGCACTAAGTGACCCCAATGTCCCTAGAAAGTAAGCACTATATTGCTCCCAGGAGACAGACTGGAAAGTTATGCTACTTGCCTACAAGTTCGTATAACAGAGGAATGGTGGACCAAGATTTGAACCAAGGGCTGGCTGACCCCAAAGTCAACCTCCATTCCAGCTCTAGTCCTTTTCTTGTGAGCTTAGAACAACTAAACTAATCATGTGACAGGCTTTGACTACAAGGTAAACTAAAACCACCTTATTAAAAATGAAGATACCTGGAGTTAACATATAATCCAACAATTTCATTCCTGCTTATGTACCCAAAAGAATCAAAAACAGGTATACAAACCAAAAAAAAACTGCACGTGAATCTTCAGAGTAGCACTAGTCACAAAAGCCCAAAGATGGAAAAAACCCAAATGTCCATCCACTGATGAAGAGACCATGGAAATGTGGTATATCCCTACAGTGGCATATTATTCAGTTATAAAAAGGAACACAACATGCTTGAAGATTGGAAAGATGATGCTGAGTGAAAGATGTCAGACATGAAAAGCCACATATAGTATGACTCCAGTTACATAAGTATCCAGAATAGCCAAATCCATAGAAACAGGAAGCAAATTGGTGCTTTCCGGGCTGTGAGAGGAGGGAGGAGTGGGGAGTAACAGCACAACAGGACAAGGGCTCCTTTTGGGATAATGAGAATATTCTGGAACTACATAGTAGTGAATGTACTAAATGTCACCAATGGTAAATTTTGTCTTATGTGTATTTTAACACAATGAAAAATAATTAGCCCAGTTTTCTTAAATGTATATGCCTGTATCTGAACTCCAGAGATTGTGAATAGATTTGGAATGGAACACAGGCACTTATATTAAAAAAAAAAACAAAAAAACTGCACTGGTGACTTCTGATGCTGCCATGGAAAGACTTGGGCTTGGCCGTGCCAGAAGCCAGGTGGTTTTCTGAAACATAGAGTCAGTAGCACTCAAGTCTGGCAGCCATGCTCATGTAAGAGAGTCTGCCTCTCCAGCCATAGTTGAGTGGACCAAATGACCCTTCTTAGCAACTTTTGAAATAGTGCTCTTCAGTTTTTGCAATTCAGTAGAAGACGTAAACTTGGAAACTACCAGCAATAGCTGTTTTCCTGCTGAGTGGACTGGGAAACAGAGCAAGACCATTTGTACTGAAAGAGCAGAATAAAGCAAAAACCCGCCAAATTCTAGTGGTGAAGAGACAGGGCTTTCTGTGGATCTCAAGAATGCCAGGCCAGGTTCCTATCAGTTCCTGGCTTCCATGAGACACCTCCTAGTCCTTTCCCAATCTAACCAATCAGACCCGCAGCCAGGTCTGAAAAGCACTGAAATGGAAGCAGGTAAAATGCACATTAAACCTTGCTTATGGGATGATGTAGAAAACAGAAAAGGATAACTTGATTTTCAAATATTAAACTGAACATTTGCTCTGTAAAAGACAAAGCCACTTTAATAGGACCCAGAAAGAACCAAAATATATTAACATCACTGCCTGTCAAAGCTATGTCAGTCATCCAGTCAGTGGAGGGAGCATTTCAAGTCAGTGGGGAAAGAATGTATTATCAGCAAAGCTGATCGCATACCTACAGGAGATGGAGCACTGTGCTAGGTACACACTAAGATTGCAACAGCCAGGAAAGGAAAGTATACCTCGTACTAAAGGAGGAATTGTCATTAGTCAAACTGAACAAATAAATGTCAAAGTAATGTCGTGCTATGTGTTCTATTGTGGCAGAAAATCTATGGGTTCTTTACCACTAAATATAAAATACAAATGGACTAAATATAGTGCATGTTAAAAATAAATTTAAAAACCAAAATCTAATAATATTATCTACATGCACAAATTTATAGAAAAAAAGAAAAAAGTCTCCAGGATTATGCAAAAAAAAAAATCAATGATTTTCCTAAGGAGTGCTCTGCATATAAAGATATTTAATCTACAATTTCCTGAGATTCAGTAAATAGTCCACTTTAAGCCAAAGGGTAACCTATTCTGTTACCATTTGTTCAATCCTGGGGGACTGAAAGAAATAATGAAGAGTCAGAGTGAGCTTTTCATAGGTTGCATCCACGTTGATGAGCTAAAGTGGTCTTAGCCAGAAGCCATCAGGTGTTGGTTAGGAAGCAGGCTCCCACCCTACACCTGGCCAGATCATCTCACCTCCCTGAAGGAAATCCTTGAGCAGGAAAGATTATCCTACACCTTTGAAAGTAGTTAATCTCCTACAAACCAGTGACCCTCAATGGAAGGAATCTTCTAGGGACTAGAGGAGGAAAAAGGTGGGTGGGGTCTTCCTTTAAATGAAGGATCTCCAGGCCTCAAGCCCCTCCAACCCCTCCCTCAGCTGTGGACTACATGGAGCTCAAAGACGAGGTGAAGTAAGAACTGAAACAAAACCCAAACCCACAACAATCCTGAAAAGATGGAGGCAAAGTTAGAGACTTTACATCACCAACCAGCCACACTGATACCTAACACTCAAAGTTAAAATTTTATTAGCTGTCGGTTGCATTTTCCAGATTAGCAAAAGTTGTAGATTATAGCCATTAAATTCAGAAATTTTAATCAACTTTGTTTGGATGCTAAAAGCACACCAGCAATAACAACAGAATCCACAAAACACTCTGAAATAACCTGCTAGTTTACATGATAATTCTCCAAAGTTCCTTTGTGCTCATACTTGATAATGCAGTTTCAAACCCCAGCCAGTGAGTGTGGTACTGCAGACAGCTGCTTAGAGCAGAACTGAGCACCATTATTTGTTCTAATTTATTTTTGTTTGCCTCAGAGTTTCCTTTCCCCATACAGCCTGTTATAGGCAGACATTATAGCAGTAAAGAAAGACATTTACCAATGTTACCATAACAAACTCACCTTATTTAACATGTCTCTTTCTCTCATAAGCTCATCCATTGCTTTCTTATTAAATTCTGCTTGCTTCTTTGAAGCCTCCACCTCTAAATCACCAAAGAGAAAAATAACAATAAATATGAAGTCAACCTAGAAGACAATCTGCCAAAGCGATACAAAAGCTGCTTTAGAGGTTTATCTGTAGTTATACAACTGCAGTTTATTAACTGTTACACAGCCTTCATTATAACTGAGATAGGTCTCCCATGTCATAGCACGCAGACGTAAACGGAGGCGTAGCGTGACTGAGCCACACGCC
The DNA here is from genome assembly GCA_004024845.1 of Tonatia bakeri. Lineage (NCBI taxonomy): Eukaryota > Metazoa > Chordata > Mammalia > Chiroptera > Phyllostomidae > Tonatia > Tonatia bakeri. The sequence goes on along the minus strand of PVIA01006100.1, from coordinate 76,004 downwards.
CAGGCTCTGCAGCTACGGGGTGACAGAGCTAAGACTGGAGCTCAGATTCTCTGACTCCAGAAAGTTCTTACTCTTTTTAGATCTTTATTATACAAGTAGTTAGAAACAGACAAAATTAGAAATAAAATAAGCGAAAAGAAAATTTCAAATCAACTGCAATCTATTTAGATTTTGACATATCTCTTTCCAGATTTTTTCTTATGTAAATTATATATATGTATAATTCTAAATATATACATTCATATATGTGCCAAAAGTAAATCATGTTACACATATTGTTTTATAACTTTTACAATTAACAAACATAAAATGAATGCCTCTCTATATTATAAATGTGCATCTACATCAAAAATTTTAATTACTGCGTTCACTATATGAAAATGTGTAATTTATTTAGCCAATCCCCATTCTTAACATTTAAGTTTCTTCCATTTTATTTATTTATCTGTAATTATAAGCAACAATCCTGTAAAAGTTCTTGTTCATTTGTTACTCTAGAAGTGGTAGTCCTGAATCAAGGGGAATTTAAAAAAAAAGACATTTCTCTTCTACTGCCAAATTTCTCTCCAGAAAATTAAGAGCAATTTAATTCCACACCCAAACTATCATCAGGTATTATCATTCTCTTTGATCTCTGACAAATTGATAGATTATTAACACCAGTATGCCTATATTTAGCTTATTTTTCTTTGATTAGTAGTTGACTACTTTTCATGTTTAATGACCATTTATTTGTATTTCTGTTTTTCAAATTGCCCACACTTCCCCTTTGCCCATTTTTCTTATGAATTGTTTATCCTTTTTGTGGATTTTTAAGAACTCTTTACCTTACTAACTCATTGACAATATTTTGGTCAATTTGCCTTTATATATAGCCTTTGGTACATTAAAAAAAATAGCTTTTATTTCACTAAATCTCTCAATCTTGGCCTTATGATTTCTATATTTGGTGTTAATTTTTTCCCCAAAAAAGTAACTTATTGTCATCCTATCATTTTTTTAATAACCAACCCATACTGCACACTTGTATGAAACAACACCTTTGTCTTAAATGACAACCTTGGGTCTTTCTGTGGCCTTTTTAATCTTTTCCACTGATCTATTTATTTAGACATCATCGCTATACTACTTAATTACTAAAGCTTTATAACACACTTAAACACCTGGTAAAGCAAATGCTCCCTCTTTGCTCTTCCAGATTTCCATGGCTATTGTCACATGATTATTCTTCTGAAGAACTCCAGAATCAGTTTTCAAGTCCCAGTAATATAACTCAGTGAAATTTTTATCGGAAATATTAAATATATAGATTAATTTGGACAGATTTATATCATTACATTAAGTTTTCTCATCCAGGAACTTGTTATATCTCACCATTTTTCAAGTCTTCCTTTACATTCCTCAATAGAATTCTGTAGCACTTTTAATATATAGGTCTTGCAGATATCGTGGTAACTTTATTCATAGATATTTTATTACATTAGTTGCTATTGCAAAAGGGAGTTTTCCCATCATATATTCTAACTGCTCCTTTGCACAAAAGAAAGCAATTGATATCGATATATTTACTTTATAACCTGCCATCATACTCAACTCTTGTTAGCTCTGGCAGTTTTTCAGTTCACTTCTTGGGGATCGTGGCATAAAAACATATGGAGGACCCGTCCCCCTGCACAGCATGTGCAATGCCACTCTTTGATCAGGCAGATGAAAAGGAAGAGGTCTCTGAGAAGAAATAATGGTTAGTGATGTCTACAAAATCTCAAAAAGAGAGAGTGTGATGACCTCTGTAAATATAATTTCAGGATGAAGAATTGGGTTTGACACTAAATATGTAAATTTTTTTTTCAAAGCTTGAAACAACTGCAAGCAAAAATACAGAAATTTAAACATGGGCGTGTTTTGAAAGTCACTACGCCCGTTACAAAACAAGGTCTAGGGGTTCCACTGTTCTTCTTAGCTGTCACTGTAGACATAAGATTGTAAACTGATGCTAGATTGTGAGCATGCTGAAGGCAGCGACCTCCATGCACCCAATGCGTAGCCCCGTGCCTGTACATAATAGGCACTCAGTTTATTGAATGAAAAAAATAAATGGGTGGAGAAACTGTCGAGATAAAAGATTTTTCTCAGGTGTCCTAGAAGAAAAAAAGAGCTGCACGTCTCCAAGTTTACACAACAGGTGTTTCTAATAATCTCATCTGGAAATTTAGATTTTACCTACATGTATGCTTTTATGCTTTTACGTATTTTGTCAGTGGCTACAACTCACGACAACCCTCAGTGAGTGAATGTGAGTGTTCCTGGCTCACGCAGTCTGGTCTCGTCAGAATTCAGCCACCATCCTCTGTCTCCAAGTCCAGAACTTCTTCTGACATACCAAATTTAACTAATATACCCTATTTTCAATTATAGTCTTTTCAGAATGAGATGGTAGTCTGTCTTATTACTTATATAAATAGTAATATAACTGGATAACAATAGATGACCTTTACTAAACACTTACTATGTGCCAGGCACTCGTCCCCATGTGTTTTATGTGTATTAGTTCATTCTATCCCCCAACAGCTAAATACGATGGAGGTGGGATCTGAACCTAGGCAGACATGACTCCAGAGTTTGTATGATTTTTCTGTGCTATACAGCCTTCTGTAGCACTTAAATTTTGCCTCTGCAGGCCAATGGGAGAGCTGGTAGAACAAGCTTTTGCCCTGTGGTAAAGCACTAACAGGAAATAGAAATGAGAAGCTATTTATTTTTGTCCCGCTGGTCCTGGAACCACATTGCCTCAAATATTGCTAATGGGGGACGTTCACTTTAATTTATCCTCTATCCTCGGTGAGAAAAGGGACTACTGCTAAAGGGTCACGTAGAACCTAGACCTAACAGTATAGATGTTAGTGGCCCCACCGACAAATACTGAGCAATGCTTTGGCCTGGATTTTCCATGTCAAAAGTCTGGGGAAGAATTTTTTAAGGTATTCAAAATGATGCTTCCTCCCTGTTGCCCACCTGCAGGTTTGAACGTTGTCTGATTGATTTTATCCAGCCTGGTTTGCGTTTGTACTCACAGAGCCCTGGGTTGCTGAATGACATCAGTCACCAATGAAATGTTTATAAACAAATTTTTTTTTAATGACGGACATAGACAACTGAGTGGTGATTGCGGAGGGGAGAGGAACATAAGGGGACTAAATGGTAATGGGAAAAAGTACAATAAAAAGAGCTTTTTTTAAAAAGTACAAAATGATTCTCAGTTTACCTTTCTCTAATCCCAAGATCTGATTTTTCAGGGTGTCCTTGTGCTGTTCCACTTCTGCCTTTTGATCTTCAATCTGGTGCAGCTTCTTATGGATTTGCTCTCTGATCTTGTTGAGCTTCCCGATGTCAATGCGCATCTGATTAATTTCTTCCTCTTTGGCCTGTAATTATTGAGAGAGAATTAACCAGGGACGCTCAGTGAATAAAGGGTCTGTGACTGGATGACGGCAAACTCAAAACCAATAGAATTCTTCCTATGTCCGTGTGAAGTTGATCTGTCAAGCTAAATCAAAACACCTATTCTTTAGTTTTTAGGGAAATTGAAAAACCCTATTCTCTGAAAAAAAGCTGTGACTCAATAAGCTAAAAATAATGAAAAGACTGATTAAACCTGATGTCTCAAGGCACGCCCAAATGTTGAATCGAACAAGATAAGAATACTGAGTTGTGTGCATCATAAGTATGTGAATTTTGTGTACAGACACCATATTCAATTAGCAGTTCTCAGATTCGCAAAGTAATCTCTCTCAGAAAGCTATTAACATGCCATAAAATATTCGAATACACTTTTGTACCCACATGGCCACTGTAGTTCAGTACGCACACTAGAGGAGGGATTCTTCCCCCTCAGAGTGTACTACCCTATGGGTGTGCATACGAACAGGTAGACGGGGCAACATTAATGTGTAAGTCTACATCATACGCAAAGGTAACAAAACAATTCTAGCAAAAGGAAGCACCATATTTTTGTCTATGGACTTCAAGTGTTATGAATTTTTTTTAATTCAAATTAAATGCATATTTCAAAATGTTGTCCTTCTTAGAAATTACTGGGAAAGCAACCAATGACACTTCTGCACATAAAGGTCAGCAATTATCCCAAGTTCTTGACATTGAAGAGAAAGAACTTAGCTGAGCATCTTATCCTCAGATTATTGGTAGAGGCAGAATCCCATCCACTCAGGACCTGGTAACAAAAATCTATCATTTTTCAAGGTGCCCCATTCATGTTATCAAAGGGGAGAATTAATGGCATAAGTACTTGTACTTTAATTTCACCTTAGGGGCTAATATATTATTTTGCCTTAAGTAGTCATTTCATTTCTGCTTCCACTTACAGCATTCTCATAAAGAATGGTTTCTAGCCAAACCATTCTGGACTACTTTACATGTTCCTCAGCCTCAGGTCCTGGAGCGTCCATATTAATTGACCTAAAGTCCCTTTCACTTACAACAATATGTTTTAGTTCAAAAATTATTAATCCAGAGCCCTCACTTAGACTTCAGAAAAATTCCGGAGACTCTGAGATGGGATGCAAATCAAGACACAAGATGTACAATAAGTGTGTGTGCCTGTGCGTGCACGCGCACACACACACACACACAGACGCACACACTTTTGATAGATTCTCAAAAGGGCATTATGATGCAAAAACTGTATGAGTCACTACTCAAATCTAAGTATTATTCTTGACTGGCCACTCACTTTATATGCAATATTGTCACATAATGAGAGCAGGGTTTATAGATTTTTTAGAATTAGTGATAAGCATAAAGTTGCCCTGTTAAGCATGTCGGCATAAACTATGCACCCAAACATAAAACTGCTGTCCAGACTTAATTCATAAGCACACTTCAAGGAGAAGAGGGAGAAGAATAGGAAATTTGCATTAGATAGAGCAAAAATCATGCTTCTAGAATCCTGGAAATAAATACTCAACAGAACCAGTTCATCCCCCACCCCACCCATTCTACCTTCTCCATACAAGTAATAAAATGTAATCCGACTTCTTTGCTATTCACTCATGTAAATGGCTTCTAGCTCTAGGCAACCGGTGACTTGCAAGGCTAAGTAAGTTACAGAGATGAACATCTGAGCTAGCTTTGGAAAGTATTTGCATAATCATATGATCAACACTCAGGTTTGCAGTTTTGTAAGTAAGAATGGAAGCTATACACTGTCTGCTTCCAGGCATAAAGCAATCATGGTAGGCTTGCGCCTGTCTGATGTAACAAGGCTAATGCAGGTTACAGAACCAAGGGCTCAACCGCTTGGCAAACCCGTATTAAAAGGGAATGAGGGAGCGAGATCTATCACTTGATGGTTACTTTGAGCTCCAATGTCTTCTGCTGGTTTTCCTGGCATAGCTGCTCGCAAGCCAAACTGTGTTGTTCGTTCTCTTGCTGAAGTTTAGAATTTCTCATCTGAAACTGCTCCAGTTCCTTTGCAGCTCTCTCATTCAATATCTGGAAGAGGCAGAAAGAGCTGGTTAATGCTTTGTAATCTGATTACAATATCTGCCTATCCACACAGGAAGCCTCACAAACCTCCTGGGACAATCACAGGAGTCACACTGCTTTTGTCTTTGTAGAAATGGTTCTTTATCCCCAGTGAAAGCACTAACCCACTCAAATATGATGAATGTTAAATGGCTGAGGAAAATGACGCCTTATAATGAGTAACACAGAGAGAATCATTTTCTTTCTGAGAGCCTTGGGAAGTCACGTTCACAGGTGGTGGATAAATATTTTAATACCTGTTTGCCATTTGGCAGGCTTTGCATACACAACAATTGCTATAATCATTGCAAATGAGTTAGAGATTCAAACGAGGTTTATCTGCTGTGGGTCTTAGAAGCTACATCTTCAGAAGCAAATCCTGCATTAATGTGCCTACTACATTTTCCGGAACAGAACCATTCACTAACACCAACACAGAGACAATTCCCCTTTAATCCAACTTCAGTCAAAACCATGCAACAGCAGTGGAATGATTTCTATCTGCCTGAGTGCAGTATCAGCCTGCTTTTCTTCTCACATACCTTGACTATAAATATTATAAAAACAGAAGATTAGATTTTAGGGGACCCTTTCTATTGGGAAAAAATTGGGGAGATGGAAGGTTCTCAAATGGGTTAAAGGGAAGAGAGAAGACAGACACATAAAGCTGACCCTTGGACGACACGAGGGCTAGGGGTGCCCATCCCACACAATCAAAAATCCATGTATAACTTTTGACTCCCCCAAAACTTAACTATAGTCATCCCTCAGTATCCAGGGAGGGATTGGTTTCAGGACCCCCTAGGATACCAACATCCATGGGCACTCTAGTCCCTGGTATAAAATGGCACCAAACAATGCATACAGTCAGCCCTTTGCAACAGTGGATCCTGAACTGTGGATTTCTAACTGTGGATTCCTAACTGTGGATCGAGAAGTCTATTTTTGATCTGTGCTTTGTTGACTCTGTATATGTGAAACCAGCAGATAAGGAGGGCCACCTGTACACTGACTGAAAAACATCTGCATCTAGGTGGACCCGTGCAGTTCAAGGGTCAGCACAACTTTCATGTAAGCGAGAGTTAAACATGAAAAAAATCCATCCAATTTCCCATCAGTTGGGACTAAATAAAATACAGCTGGCGATGCTAAAAATGGAATTGTTTGACATGAGTCCTGGATATTGCTAAACAAAGTGCTGTCACTTTATCATGATGTCCAAAATTCTCTCAGATTTCACGCTTAAAGAAGTCTCATATTTTTCTCAAGGATACTATGCATTGTATGTTATCTATTTTATTTCTGGCTCTATATAAAATAAATAAAGCAACTGACAAAGAAATGTGTTCTAATATCTATTTTTTAAATAGAAAAATGCTATATGGCTTGGCAATTCTTTGGAAACTTCCTCAGAGAAAATATTTTCAAGAAATGACTTTTTTCCAATTACATGAATTGCTTCTTTAAGAAATGAGAAATGACAGGCTAGACTTATTACTAAGTTACCTTAAACCACTCTTACAGGGGAAATGTTAAAAAAAAAAAAAAAGAACCTAATTTAAAGTGTATAAAGACTGAGTATGGTGCCCTAAACTTGAAAGTTAAAAATAAACCTGTTAAGCTTCACGCCGTGGCTGTATCACAGCCAGTGAGGTTTATGCAAGGCAGGATTATTGCTAATTGAAAATAAAATAAAATAAAAAATAAATAAACTTGTAAAAGATAAATCATGTTCACACAATGGAATACTATACAGCTATGAGAGTGAATGCCGTATTGGGCTCTGTCCATTAGGACTCCCAGCCATGATGTCGCATATCTCTCCATGCTATCTAATATGGTATCTGCAGTCTCATCTGGCTGTTGAGCACCTTGAAATGGCACTAATGCAACCCCAAGAACTGAACGTTTTATTTTCTTTAATTTTAAATAACAAATTTACATAGTCACATGCAGCTAGTTACTACCATGCTGGACCGTACAGTCCTATAACTACAGGGCAATGACATGAATGAATCTCACAGACAGAATGTAGAGCAAAGGAAAATCGACACAAAAGAGTACACCTGTGTGGTTTCACTTCTGTAAGGTACAAAAATGGACAAAACTCATCTCCGCTCACAATTCAGCATACAGGTGACCTCTGGATGAGGGGGAGCAAGGGGGTAACTGGGGTAGTGTATCTTGGGCTGGATGCAGGTAACCAAGTGGAAAAAAATTCATCAAGCTATACACTGGTGACTTCCACACTTTCCTATGTCTATGACATCATATGTTAATAAAGGGTAAAAAGAAATTAACCTGTTGGAGCCGAAAATAAAAAGGAGGGCACATATCTACCTATAACAGCCATTCAGAGTGCTAAGTATGTTTGTTACCAACATCTAGAGTGAAGGGAGTTTGCTGCTTTCCAAAGAAAATACTACACGGGCCAACAGACCACAAACAAAGGCACTGTTCCTATTTTTGTGGGAGCCCCCAGGGCAGCCGGCACCTCACACACCTTCTGCTCCTTCAGCTGTGGCTCCAGCCTCTGAAGCTCCTCCTTGCTCTTCTGCACGTACTGCTGCAGGGCCTTAATCTCCGTCTGCCTGCTGTCCATGTCTGTCTGGATCTGCTTGAGCTCTTTCTCCAGCTTCTCCTTCTTTCGAGTCTCCCTCATAACTTCATTCTGAAGTTGCTGGATTTCTTGTTGGAACTATGGGCACAGAAAGGACAGGGAGGAAAGAGATGAACCCCTCCCCGGGACGGGTCTCAACCAGCTGAGCTTCCCCCTCAGATTCTTCATTTTCGGGGCAGTCACTTTGTAGTAGCATTTCCTCTGGAGGACAGTCCTCTTTGAACCCCAATATAAAAACTTGTCAAGAATGTTCTGTTTTGTTTTTCAGAGCCTTGACACCAAACGTCCACCCTGATGATGGAAACAAATCCACAAAGAAGGTATAAAATCCAATTAAGCCCAGAATCTAGAGACGTTAAACATGGAGGGAACTCACCCAATTCTCCAGCAATGGGCATGAAACAAAATATAGCCAACTAGTCTAAATATGAAATTGTTTTTTACGTGAGTACTGGATATTGCTAAAGAAAGCACTACAGTTTTATCATGGTATCCAAATTCTATAAAAGGCCTTTCTCTTACCTACGCTCAAAAAAGTCTCGTGGTTTTCTCCTAGAGATGGGACTTATATTGTATATTATCTATTTGATTTCTGACTTAAAATAAGTGTTTGGAAGGGTTCAGCTGGATGGCTTGCTTACAGTGGAAAAGGGTCAAGGGAACTACTTTCACTGTCCCCAGGTGCCGGACATCCTGGCCATCACAGGGACGCCTTCTTGGGCCAGAACTGTAAGCAGTGCCTGGCCTGCCTCAGTGACTTCTGAGACAGAGAATGTTGAGAAGAATGACGCCAGTCAAACTGCCCTGTGGGAACCAGCCAGAGAGACACGCAGAGCGGGGGATGCTGCCTTTGGGCGGCAGGGGTAAACGTGCAAGAGGGAGACGGGGAGGACTAAACATCCTGCTGGGCGGTGACGCCCCTTCATGGCGCCCTCCGTGGCAGGGCTGACCTGGCTGATGGTGTGCTCCACCTCTTCTCTGCTTCGCTCTGTGTCCTGCTGCTGTGCAGCCGTCTGAGCTAAGGACTCCCGTAACTTCACCACCTCTGACAAGAGCTGGTCTCGCTCCTTCGTCACCTCTTCTTTGAATTTCAGTAAATCTCGGATACTAAAAAAGCAGAACCCAGGAGTCAGACTAAACAGCCTGCTTAGGGGGCCTTTTGATCATTCTCTGAGCACATGGTCACTGGAAAGCCTCCAGATCAGGGATGGATGCCCTTCAGGTGTGAAAGGGAAAGATCTTCATGCCCTGACAGGGGAGCTGTTTGTGAGTTATTAACCAACAATAAGACGTGCCCATAATAATATGCATAATACAATTCCCTTTCTTATACTTAAGAAATTACAGCATCCATGTGTGTGTGTTTTATAGGGGTTTTTTATGGAAGTCCAGAAAAATAGACACCAACTGGTAACTTATCTCAGAAAAGTAAAATTTAGGGTGGAAGAGTTGGGGAGATGATTTTACTTCTTAGTTTCCACCCCTCTGCATTATTTTGAATTTGTTACCATAAGACCATAATTGCTATTGTCAACTCTCACCCTAAGGAGATGTGAATTTAGGAAATTACTTATTTATGGCATCCGCTGGAGGGCTGTGATCATGGCTACAAAGTCAAAAGCGAAGTATAAACATAGGCAAATAGTAAACAGTGCCACTTTTCTATCCGTCGACCACAGAGCACGGTTTCTCCCAAGGAAACGCAATCCACATAGGGTGTTTCCAGCAACAAAATCTGGAAATAATTCATGATGCCAGTTTTTAGAGAGTATGCGATGATATTTGTTGATTTGAATTGTAAACCAGTTACTTCCGCATTTCAAAAACCATTACACATAATTTGTCACGACTTTTTTGCAGAATTGGCATTTTGAAAGTAGAAAAATTGTGTCTGCTATGACTTGTGCAGCAGAATTGTCTAGAGCAAGGCGGTATTTTAGAGCTGAGAAAGCAGAGGCCCGTGCAGCTGACAGTCATCATCCTCTGACTGTTCAAAACATAGTAACTTAATAATGTTTATTTATGAACAACTTGATATAACATAAAGGGGCCTTCAAAACTACATTAAAGCTCTTCTCCAGATACAAAACCTCAAATTCTAAGGTTACTATGGAAAGAGAAGCTACACCTGAGTATACTGTTGAAGATAAAATTCTGGATAGACAGTTTCTTCAGTCTTCCTCCCCAACCATGGGCCAGTTCTCATTAAAACGCCTCCTAACTGAATCAGACCCCTGTGTTGCTCTGCAGCAGGCGCTCTGATCATGCCTGACTTCTCTGATAGGAAAACGGAGTCCTATGAGCACCACACCTGTTTGTCTTTCTGCTCCCTCCCCTAACACCGACACTCAGAGCTATGTCTCAACATGGGATAAGAGCACCTAGAAAGCATAAGAGACCTAGACAGCAGTTAGATTTGGTTAAAGATGCCTAAGGAAGTGTGTGTGCATTCCTGAAAAAAAAAAATGCAAGGTTTTGCATGGCCTACACAGTGCTACACTCCTGGAGGGGCGGTAAAGGTGTCTTTATTCAGGGAGTTCGCAAACTAATGGGTGCAGAAGCACATCAACAAATAATTTCAATACAACGTGACTGATGTCAAACTAGAAGTAGGGGACGGGTCTCACGGAAACAGAGAACACAGTGACTCTCTGCTTGATCATAGGGCCTGGAGGTGGGGAGGAATTTCTAACAGAGATGCTGGTGGCAATGAAGTTAAGATAGTGTTTGAAATGCATCTTGAAAGACGCATAGTTGTTTACAGTATGGAGAGGGGAAGAAAAAACATTCCTGGCATAGAAAACAATGTGTTCAGAGGTATGGAGTCACGAATAAGCAGTGTTGCTGGACATGAATCTAGCAAGGCCGACTGGGGCAGATCGAGGAAGGCTCTGAAAGGCGTGTTCAAGACTTCAGGCTTTGTCCTTGGGAATGGGTAGCTGTCACAGGTGTTTATGCTGGGGATGGAAGCATGCAGGTGTGTGTTTCAGAATCAGAAGTCTGGTGTGTGGTGGATAGTAAAGAAGGGAGATGTCTCTTTGGGGGCAGGGAGATCTGTTAGGAGTCTACCGTCAAATTCAGCAGAAGATGGGAAGTCCCAACCAAGGCAGTAGCTCTGGCAATAAATAGGGAGGAGAGAAAGGCAGAAGTGAAGGCTGAAGTGAATGAACAAGACAAAGTTTAAGGGAGAAGGAGAGGCAAGGGAGAAGAGAAACTCCTTTCCTGCCCAAGAACCTGAGAAGTCAGAAGGATGATGAGGCCACTAATTGCAGGGAGGATGGGGGGAGGAGCTGGAAATCTGGGCAAAAAGGCAGCCAGTTCCATTCCACACACAGTTGAGAGAAATAAACCTAAAATCTTTACTCATTTTGAAACTGTAGTACTGACTCTTACACACCCAGAAGTTTACTATAACCAACAATTAGGAATTTTGGGACGTGTAGAAAGGGTATATTAAAAAGAAAAAAAGTAGCAATAGACAGAAAACAATCTCCAGGAAACCAACAAAGAAAGAGTGTCTTGTGCCATGTTCACGGTGACACTGACAAACTCCAGGCTGTCTGCTGAAGTTCTCTGCAAAAGCAAGTCCGATATACATCAAGAAAGCTGTGTGACCTACTTGCTATCCTGGTCCATCGACAGTCCAGACCCCTGCTCGACTAGTTTGGTTAGTTTCACTATCTCCTCCTTCAGGGTAAGAATCGTCTCCTTCGCCTTCTGTTCTTTATCATAGGCTGAGTCCACCATCTTCCAGGCCTTTTCAATTTCCTAGGTGGGCCACAGGACATCAGTGAAAACAAAACAGGCTAGGTTCCAGGATGCAAGATAACTCAGCAAACAGAACAATAAAACAACTACAGTGTAGTAGTCATTCATGGCGAAAGAAGATTATATAGTATACGGTATGTATTCAATTTATATTGACTTCAACATGAACTAGTCAATACCGAACACCAGTCTTTAGGGGGTATTGGAAAAGGGTATTTGTGTGTGTGTGTGTCCACAAAGCTCACATACTGCAAGGGGTGTTATAACTAGGAGGATATTTCTAATAAAAATGTTAAGATAGGTTTGCAAAATTAAAAGTAAAAGCTTATGTGATTTCCAAGTCCAGATATTTTATTTTTTAAAAAATAAGCTTTATCACATAAAGAATGATCTTGGATCCAAGCCCTAACTGTGAAGCTCTTGATAGAGTCTAAATAAAAAAATATATTTTGCCCTTAGGTCCCAAGTGAATTCCTGACGGCAATGTGAGCATTAGAACAATACACAGCAAGTTTGTCTTTGCTGTTTCCTAATTGTACACAGCAGATTCAGTAATTCCCACTTCTGGAAACTCAAGCTCAGGCCTTCTTGTCAAATGCCCATAGCGGGGGAAAAATACCCATAGCAGGGATGGGAACAATGATTTCTGTAGTTTTGGCTTCCTTACTATTACGAAATGCAATGTTGAATTGTAACATAAATAGTTAAAAGTGAATTACAGCCATCAAATAAATGAACAAAGCACAGTTAATATTGCAGCAGCCTTAAGTTTTACCCTACCAATTAATCTCTTGCAAAATTTCATCCAGTGCAATGTAAATCCTTTATACAGGTAAGAATCTACTCACTCCACTTTCATGTTGACAAGGAATAAAATGGGGGGCAGAGTATTTAATTTAATTAAATAAATTCATGCAATTACAATAGAGAGAGATGACTTCGGTAAACCACACACACGAGCCAGTGGTTCAAAACGAAATGTCGTTCTTCTGTAGCAACCACACATCCTCTGTGTCCACAAAACTGATGAAGGGTATTTCAGTGAAAATGCGATTATATGAAGATTTGTCCAAATCAACTTTACGAACTAGATTTCAATCAATTCATGACTTTCATGTTTGGTTTTTAAATTTACAACAAAAAGTGGGGTTTTTTTCTCATCGTAAAATGAATTGAAGCTTTCTTCATGTCAGTTTTTCAGCAAAGAGAAGAACATGACTCCAGGAAGAAAATAACACTTCAAGAAAAGGCATTTCTAAGAAAATGTGTCTTATTTGCACTGGTCTTTGAATTTATTTGAATTGGCAGATGTTTAGTTGCATAGTATCAAGGGAATTATCTTAAAAGTTTGTGATTTTTTTTCTCATCACTAGGGTTTAATTATAAATTAAACTCTTATCACTCTGAAATCAACATGGAATATTTATGTTTACCTTCAAAATAATGCAACACACTTGAGGTTGAAAAAATAAAGTATAAGACAAAGCCAGGTAAATCCCTGTCCTCCCATTACAAGGACCTGGGAGGATCGGGGCAGAAGCAAAGAGATGCTAAGAAAAAAAAAATCATGAAAATTACTATCTGGGTATTCCCAAGGTAATGTCTCCCAAAGAAGTAAAAAAAAAAAGGTAGAAATATGAAAATATCTTTAATGAGCTATAATCATGACATATTTCATTACTATTCATCTTGTATCAAACAAGACATACTGACATTCCTAATATTATACTTATTCTTAATTCTCTTTGCTAACGCATTATTTCTTAGAAACCAAGCTAGGAAGGTTTTACATTATTTTCTAAATAGTGAAATTCACCCAGTCTAATTATTTTCTTTGCAAAAGAACATTATTCCCTAGGCTTAATGAATATATAAATCATGTAAATTTCAACTTAATAACTCATTTATGACCAGCCCAGAGCTGTCAATATGGTGAAAGGACGACGTTTTAAATGCGGGAGGCGTGGATGGCAGCTCTCCATCGATTCCATTTCCAGAAGATCACTGACCTTTTTCAAGGAGGCAATGGTGGTCTGATCATCCTGGGAGAGCTTCAGGGCAGTGGCGACCTTCGCGGAATTAACCACAATCTCCGCATTGAGCTCTCTGCACTTGGCCATCAGCCGTCTTTCGTTGTCATAAGACTTTTTCATGATGGCGTGAAGCTTCTCATATTCAGTCTTAAACCGCTCCAGACCTTTGTCTCCTGAAAGTTCATTGAGAACCTCCTGAAAATCCTTTTCAATTTCTTCATATGCAGTTTCTTCCAGCACGGGTTTGTCACCCTTTTCCTGTATAGAAGAGCAAGAATGAGAATGAGCATTCCAACATTTGCACCATGATTATTCAGGAATTACTGTTAACATCCATGAATGAAAGACCTTCAGACAAGCAAAGTAAAAGCACTGGCAAGCGGAACATTTAAAATCTGTGTTGGGAACAACTATATACTGTTCATGCCCAGATGCTACATACACACACACACACACACACACACACAGGGGTAGGCAAAAGTAGGTTTACATTTGCGAGTACACGAAACAGAGTTTATTCTTGTACTATTATTTATTATTTATTTCTATTACAACTGTAAACCTACCTTTGCCCACTCTGTATATAGTATTTTCTACCACATGGTATTATTATGCATTAGATTAAATGGGATAATTCATGTTCAACGCTTAGCCAAGTATCTGGCAAATAGGGGGCACTCAATATAATGTTGATAGCTGTGATGATTATTCCAAACCCTCATCTATTTTTATTTCATCCTACTTCTTACTGCCGCCAGAATTTCAGAGGAAATCCACAGCACACTGAGGTCAGACACAGGGAGATCTTGCTATAAATACCATGAAATCACACATACAGTGAAACCCATAGAAAATATGGAATAGTCTCCTAAAAGACATTCCATCATTTTTATTCCTTAAGAACATTAGGCTAGGTCTTCTCCATAAGTATATTTAAATGTCCCTTGTGCAATGCCCATGAGTCTTTTCAACATCTGCTTTCCATGACCACTGGACAACAAGTTATTTAAAACTATAAGCCCAGACATGCAAATGCAATTCAAACAGGTCTGGCTATGACTTAGATGACAACCCAGGAGTTAGTTACATAAGAATTCTTTTTTCTGACCCCTTACTACATAACGAGTACTCTGAGACAAAAAGAAAAAAAAGTCCCAAATGAAAGAACAGATCAAAGCTTCCGAAAAAATACAACTAAGTAATGAAGAGATAGCCAACTTATCAGATGCACAGTTCAAAATACTGGTAATCAGGATGCTCACAGAATTGGTTGAGCATGGTCACAAAATAGAGGGAAAAAATGAAGGCTATGAAAAGTGAAATAAAGGAAAATGTACAGGGAATCAACAGTGAAGGGAAGGAAACCAGGATTCAAATCAATGATTTGGACCAGAAGGAAGAAAAAAACATTCAATCAGAGCAGAATGAAGAAACAAGAAGTCAAAAAATAAGGAGAGGCTCAGGAACCTCTGGGACAACTTTAAACATTCCAGCATCAGAATAATAGGGGTGCCAGAAAGAAAAAAGGAAGAGTAAGAAATTGAAAACTTATGTTCAATTTCAATGAACAAATAATGAAAGAGAACTTCCCCAATCTGGCAAAGGAAATAAACTTCCAGGAAGTCCAGGAAGCTCCAGAGAGTCCCAAAGAAGTTGGACCCAAGGAAGCACATCCAAGGCACATCATAATTACATTAGCCAAGATTAAAGATAAGGAATCTTAAAAACAGCAAGAGAAAAGGAGACAGTTACCTACAAAGGAGTTGCCATGAGACTGTCAGCTGATTTCTCAAAAGAGACCTTACAGGCAAGAAGGGGCTAGAAAGAAATATTCCAAGTCATGAAAGGCAAGAACTCACATCCAAGATTACTCTATCCAGCAAAGCTATCATTTAGAATAGAAAGGCAGATAAAGTGCTTCCCAGATAAGGTCAAGTTAAAGGAGCTCATCATTACCCAGCCCTGATTATATGAAATGTTAAAGGGACTTATTTAAGAAAAAGAAGATCAAAAATATGAACAGTAAAGTGATAACAAACTCACAACTATTAACAACTGAACCTAAAAAGAACAAAAACAAACTAAGTAAACAACTAGAACAGGAACAGAATCACAGAAATGGAGATCATATGGAGGGTTATCAGTGGTGGGGGGAGAAAGGGGGAAAAGATACAGGGAGTAAATAACATAAATGGTGGGTAGAAAATAGACAGAGAGAGGTTAAGAATAGTATAGGAAATGGAGAAGCCAAAGAACTTATACGTATGACCCATGGACATAAACTAAAGGGGGGGAATGCAGGTGGGAGGTAGTGTGCAGGGCACAGGGGAATAAACAGGGGAAAATGGGGCAACTGTAATAGCATAATCAATTTTTAAAAAAGAATTCTTTTTTCCCTAGTGTATGTGTTGAATTGTGTCCCTCAAAAAGTCATGTTGAAGCTCTAACCCCCAATACTTGTGAATGTGGCCTTATTTGGAAGTAGAGTCATTGCATATATAATTAGTTTAGCTGAGGTCATAGTGGAGTAGGGCGTGTCCTAATCCAACATTATTGGTGTCCTCATAAAGGAGGCGGGATTATAACCTTGTATTGTGATGGACTTTAACCAAATTTATTGTGGTAATAATTTTGCAGTATATACATATGTCAAATCACTATACAGAGTGGGCAAAAGTAGGTTTACAGTTGTGAGTACACAAAACAGTTTATTCTTGTATCATTATTTATTATTGTACTATTTTCCATAGGAATGACTGTAAACCTACTTTTTCCCACCACTGTGTTGTACACCTAAAACTAATACAATGTGACATGTCAATTAAATCTCAATAAAAAGCAATGGGGGTGAATGTGGACACAGACACACACAGGAAAATGCCACGTGAAGATGGATGCAGGGATTAGACCGAGGCAGCTTCAAGCCAAGGAAAGCTAATGATCGCTGGCTACCAGCAAAAGCTAGGAAGAAGCAAAAAAGAATTTTACTGAGTCCAGAAGGAACATGGTCCTACCACCACCTTGATCTCAGATTTCCAGTCTCTAGAACTGTGAAACAATAAATTTCTGCTATTTCAAACCACCCAGTTGGCAGTACTATGTTATGGCTGCCCGAGCAAACTAATACACCTACTTCTTGTTAGGTACAGCACAATAATTAAAAAGTATAGTTAATATATTTATTCATTTATTCAGTAAATATTTATTGAACAACTGCTATATGTAGGTTGGAATGATGGAGCCTATAGGAGAGACCAAGATAAAGAATAAACGACCCTCCCACAGGAAATTTATACCTTAGTAGTTGACAGGGTATGTTTTCCCATAATGGAAGTATAGAATTTGATACCCGCCATAAAATAGATTCAAAACTCTACGAGGACAGAATTACTCCCAGCAACAAGAATTAAAGCAAATTTCATAAAGAAAATGGCAGTTGATCAGGCCCAGAAGAGAAAATGGAATCTTCACAGGTGAGCATGGAGGCAGAGGGAATTCCTGGCAGATGACAAAGCATGAACAAAGGTTCAGGGCCAAGGAAGTATCTAAAATTTGAGACTGAATAAGAAGCTCTAGCTGGCTAAAGTATAAGAAGGGAGAAGGGCTTTGGCATCAAAGCTCTATTGCTAATCAAAAGAAAACAGTTGAGACTATCTTTAATCCCAAGAATAAAGCAAAATTCAAATTCACCCTGCCCTAGCTGGTGTGGCTCAGTGGATTGAGCACTGGCCTGCAAATCAAAGGGTCATCACTTCGATTCCCAGTGAAGACACATGCCTGGGTTGCAGGCCATGTCTCCAAGGTGGGGTATATGAGAGGCAACCATACGTTGATGTGTCTCTCCCTCTCTTTCACCTTCCCTTCCCCTCTCTCTAAAAATAAATAAATAAAATCTTTTTTTAAAAAAAATTCACCCTAAAGATTCTGGGCATCTAGTCTAGTTTCCCTTCCGCTTTGACAAGCCTGTCTTGCCCAACATGAAGAAAGTCTGCATATTTTTGGTTTTCAAAAACATTAGTACTATTGATTAAATTTCTAAGAACAGCATGCAAGCAAAACAGAGCCCACAACTTAAAACAGACATCAAGTCACAAGCATATATAACATGTTGTGTAACCATGTTAGTACTAACATGAAACTCAACGAAAGTTTTCTTCCTGACTAAAAGCAGATTATTGCAAAGATCGCAATACAGCAATTCCACAAAGGAGGAAAATCACACTGAGGAAATATGGAGCTGCTGCTGCTCTGTGCTTTCCCCTTGATGCTAAACTTGAGCACGCCCCAGAATATATCATGGCAATGTTCTCCGTCCCATCCCTGGACATGGTATTCACGTCAACTCTTGATCACCAGCCTAATGATTCGTTGGCAGACCAGGATTCCCTGTACGCCTGGCACTCGGCACAGGCATGGGAAAATATCAAAGAAAGGAAAGTTTCAAAGAAACTTTTATGAACAAAAGATTTGTTTATACTGTTATTACTATTAAAGGCAAAGCAAAAAGTATCTCTTAGCTGCGACCAACAACCAATGGGTATTAACACTGCTATGGCACATAAAGATATTTTGGAAACATGGTTTCAGCATGAACTAATCAGAAAGGAACTGTGATACTCCATCACTCAATATCTATCTAAGGTGTTTACTACCTGCCAGGCACTGTTTTAAGTCCTGGGAATATCAATTAGTGGGGAAAAGGGAAAAGGAAAAGAAAGCCGCAGTGAAAAATGAGGCCAGAGTGGAAATGAAGACTTATGAAAGCAGAGATGAGAAAAAGTTGGCTGAGATTAAGTGAGAAGAAAAACAGAAAGAAGAAATAAGGGGAGATAATGAAAGGAAAGGGGGAGGGGAAAATAATTATTTCATAGTATTGGTATCTGGGGCTAATATACAGAAAATGAAAAAGAATGAAATAAACCAAGGTGACTAGTTGGGAGGGAGGAAATACTCAAAAGCAAGTAACAGGGGGAAAAGAGAAAATTAGAAGGAATGGGAGGAGGAGATGAGAGAAGATACAAATGAGTGAGGCGGAAGATGCGGTGTACTACAGTGTGGGGGAGTGAATAAAGGCTAGATCATAGCAAGACGGTCCATGATAACACAGAGCACTGGTGATGGGCTGAAGAGCGTAATGAAGACGTGTCACAGCAGGTAATCAGTTGAATCATGGTGTGATCCGTGTTCAAGAGTCAGTGAATAGGGGTGACAGTAGACATCTATGAAGACTTCTTGTAGGTCCCATGTCAGTGAGACATCGATATGTCTACGTGTATCTCTCTTGTGGATCAAAATGTAGGAGTGGGCGGGTGCCTATCGCGAATTTCCTACTATGCTTAGCACAGAGCCAATTTAATAGTGGGGTGGGGAATATCCACCCCACTGAAGGACGGAAAGGAGGTAATGGGGCCAGAGCCGACCTGGACGGGGTGAGGTGAGGCTGAGGATAGGGCTAGGATGTTGATGCGGAAAACACTGGAATCAGTGGGTATGACAGAGTGGGTAGGAGAGGGACAAACGGGGAGCGGGCGATGAGAGGTGACAGAGAGAAGGGCACTGGCTCCTGACCTCAGCCATCCTGACGCTGTCTGGCGGCGGCCTCAGAGCCTGCTGTGGACGTCGCAGAAACTGGGAAGGAGTCTGAGGAAGGGGCTGTGCACTGCCCCCGGCGTTTGAAACCGCTCCACGTTACCACGTTACCACGTAATTTCTATTGCCAGCAAGTAAGCGCTCGGCGCGTCCTCCCGTCGCCTGGCAACGGTCACGCCCTCTAAGGGGAGTAATTGGACGCTCGAATGGGGCCCGCCTCCGGGCGTTGTTCCCCCGAGAAATATGCAAATATTCTGAATGGGGTGGGACCAAGGAAATAAGGGGGCGGTGCCTCTGAGAAGCTACTAGTTGTCCCAAGGTGTGCGCAGAAGTTAGAAACACCCAAGAGAAAGGAGAGAAAGAATGGCAAGAAGCAACCAAAAAAGAGGACTGTGGAGGAGACTGGGGAGCTGGCAAAGGAGAACCGAAAGACTAACGCTTACAAAAAAATGTGGATCAGAAGGTTCTGGAAGAGAAAAGGACCAGCAGCCACCCTCTGCCCTCTGACAGAGAGATTCTGTCATGGGAAAAAGAAATCATCTCAATTCGAGTGAATTCCAACCCTTAGAAAGTGGTTACTGTGTGCAAGACACAGGCAGGGAAAACGAAGGTAGAGGGAAAACAGGGCCTGCCTCCAAAAGGTTTGGTCACTAGTGGTGAGAAAAATGGGATACAGAGCTCAAGACACCCTGGGAAAACGTACCCAGGTACTGGAGCCACGTGGGGAAAATCTGCGGAGCGCCCGGGGCTCCTCTCTCCAGACCATTTCTCCGCCTACCCCCACCTCCTCCTTCGCTCAAGACTTCACCCCTTAGACTTCAGGTACAGAGAATGGGGGAAATTAAATTTCTTGGTTCATGAATCATGCAAGACCCCTCTCTTTTTATTTTTTCTTCTTTATCCCTATCCCTACTCCCACTCCTCATCCTCAGCCCCATCAGCATTCATGCTACTGAGCTTGCATATGTATTTTTGGAAAATGTATAGCATTTTTAGTGGTATCAGACTTTAGGGTACCATCTTATTTTCTCCTTGTTTCACTCAACATTCTTTCCCAGTATCTATCCATGGCTGCAATTGGTATTGTAATCCCAGTTCATTGCTCCTGATTGCCACATAGTATCCTGTATTGGACATCCACACATTGTACTTCCATCCCCCAAATGATGGATACCAAGGCTGCCTGCACATCTCCAATACCACAAACAGTGCAGCAATGATCATCCTTGTCTGTGGTCCCTTACAGACCTGTGTGCAAATTCCTCTGAAATATATGCCTAGGAGTGAGATTGCTCAAGTCATGGGGAGTACATGGAGTCACCGGATTTGACTGCACAAAGACACCCGGCCAGGAGGCCAATGGGAGATGAGGAGCAAGCCCCAGTCTCTTCCCCTGTGCCCTACTGGAGAAAGATGTCATCTTCCCATAAAAGCTCTGTTCCCTAGTCAAGTCACAAACCTAAGAAGGCTGGACTACCCAGAGGCTGTGCCTCTTTTCAAATGTATCTACCCAGGGGTGAACTCCATTTTCCCATGGCACAAAGGTGTCCAGTAGCCTGATGGAAGCCTGAGCACTTAACTTCACCAAGTACCACTAGACTGCACACCAGAACTGCTGCCCTACACTACACTCCAGCATACAGTGTAAGGGTCTCTGTCCCCCATTCCCACCCTTGCCAGTATGTGGTAGTTTATTTATTTATAAATTCACATAATGTGTACTAAGTGCATGATAGTATTCTAAGTGCTGTATAAATACTGACTCATTTAATGACTCAATTTTTAAAAAATTTCTGTCAATATTGAAAAACATCAACACATATTTTTAAATTAGCGTTCTCTGACTACTAGTGAAGTTGTGCATTTATTTATATATTCATAAGCCACCAGGTGTCTCCTTTTGTAAATTGTCTATAGCCTTTGCCGATTATTCTATTGGTCTTTTCCTTTTTGATTTGCAAGAGGTCTTTGTAAAGTCTGGAAAACCATCTGTTTTCAAAGATTGGAAACTTCTCCTGTGACATCCTTTGTAGAACAATAATCCTCAATTGTGTAACCCTTTATATATATTTTTATATGCCTTTTTCAGTGTGATTTAAGAAGTCTTCTCAATCCCAAAGTCATAAAGGTATTCTCTGTCATTTTCTTCTATTAGCTTCATAGTTTGACTTTCTCACACTCAGTTCTCTAATCCATCTGGAGTTCATCCTTTCATTTGTGTTTGAGATAAGGATTTGATTTTATTTTTCTCAATAGAGTGAGCCAATGTTTCAACACCTCAGTTCCTCAGTATACACGGGTGTGTTCTGAGATATCCGGTCTGTTCCAGCATCCGTGCCATGGGTTTTATCACTACGGTTTTGTGACCAGGCATCATGGTTAAAGGGCAGGGCCCTCACCCCTACTTCTGTCAAAGCTACATTGGCTATTCATGAAACTTTATCATCCCATATAACTTCAGGGTGTTTTTCAAGTTCGTCATGAGAAATTTTCATTGGAACTTCACTGAGTTTATAAGTTCACCTGTGGAAAATTAGCATTTGTGCAATGATATCTCACTCATGAACTGAGACCATATCTCTGGTAGACAAATAGGACAAAACCTGGCCGAGGCACAGTGGGGGTGGGTGGCAGACGAAGCTGACAAAGCCGGCTAAATCAAACTATAAGCCAAGCTTACAGAAATGGGGTGCAAATGGGCAGGCACCATGGTTCAGGGTGCCTGCTATGCTTACAGGAAACCCGACTCCATGTTGGGACCACCAGCTGTGGGACTACCATGATCTAGGGAGACTCCATAACATTCCTGAAGGTACATAACATCGGAGAATGACCTAGCCATTCACATCTTGTGCTATATTGAGGATCTGTGTCTTCTCGTCCTACAGGAAACTCCTAAAGAACCATTGCACAAGCAGGCGACCTGCCAAGGTGACAGTAATTCAATCCAGAAGACACTCTTTTTAAATACCTACTACACTGCAGGCACAGGCTGGCACAAAAACCACAGACGTGACTAAGGCAGAGTCACTGCCATTTGCATTGGGGGAAAGGGAGGAAGAAAAGTGTACAATTCTAACACAGCATGGTGGGATCACTTAGAACATGGGTGCTCAGGGAACCTAGACACTAATACTTGAAAGCATTTTCTATGAGGTGGGGGAAGAAAGACCCGAACGTGGGAGGCTGAAAGGAACGTGACACGTTCGACTCACAGGAAAGAGATGCAGGTGGACATAAACACGGATGAATGAATGGATACGAGCATGGTAGCTGGATAAATTAATTTAAGCTGACAAAGGAAAATGCTTTGCTTCTAATTTTTCAGATTCCTGACACTCACCAACCTGCTCCTCTTTGCTGTTGTAATTCAAAGGAGCACTAGGTGGCGTTATACCACCAAAAGTCCTCCCGGAATACAGGCCCACCAAGATTGAATCAGCCCCGAATTTAGACAAAGTGCTTCTATCAATCTCGTGTGTCATTACACCCATGTAATTTATTAGCTGAGCACCTACTATATTCCCAGCCCTATGCTACGGAGGATATGAAGGAGTTGAAAGGATCTCTTCCCCCGAAAAGAGCATGAGAAGCAAAATATGCATGCCATCCCTCCCCCACACAAACATTTTTAAAACAGGCGGAGGCAGGATGCAATGAGGATGTCAAGACTTACTATCCAGGGTAATCTGAAACTTCTGACCTTCCTACCACTCCTGGTCACACTGGATTCCTCAGTTCCTCATATGTCCTGTTCTTTCCCATTGCTTGGAGTTCACACACGCTGACCTCTCTGTCTAGAATACTCAGCCCTCCCTCTTCACCTGGCCGACACCCACCCATCCTTCCTGCAAATCTCACTTCCTCAGGGGGACCTTTCCTGACCAACTCCCAACACCAGACGCCTTTTCAAGCACCACATATTTCACTTCTTGGACCAATCCCACAATATCTCTCTTCTCTACCAGGCTGTCAAACAACAAGAGGACAAGGACCCCATATGTCTTGCCCAGCCCCATTTCCACTGGTGTCATGGGCTGAACTGTATCCCCCTAAAATTTGTATGTTGAAGTGCAAGCCCCAAGTACATCAGAATGTGACTGTATTTGGAGACAGGGCCTTTAAAAAGATGGTTCAGTGAAAATGAGGCCCTTTGGGTGGGTCCTAATCCAATCTGACTGATGTCCTGGTAAGAGGAAACCTGGACACACAAAGAGACACCAGGGAAACACACACAGAGGAAAGACACAAATGAGAAAGGGGCCATCTGCCAGGCAGATGCAGAGGCCACAGGAGAAACCAAACACCTTGATCTTTAACTTCTAGCCTACAGAACTGCGAGCAAACACACTTCTGTTGCTTAAGCCACCCAGCCTGTGGGACTTTATTATGGCAGCCCCAGCAAACTAATATAAATGATCATCGCTCTGCTCAGTATGTAACTATTAAGTGAACAACTATCGAATGAGTTCTAAACTAGGGAAGACCAGTGAAGGATGGCATTATTAGGGAAAGGCACATAGTAGACATAGCTCTTGGACTTGACCTTAAGTGATAACATATGAATTATAGACATGGAAGAAAATAGAAGGAATTCCAAATATGAAAAATAGCCTTGGGCAGATATGAAGGCAAGAATGCAAAAATCCTGCGGCGGAGAGGGTGGGGCCCCTACTGGGTGCCAGTGGACACTGATGTTGATAAGAGGGTATAGGTGGACGGTGGGAACTTTGGGAGAATAGTAAACAAGCAGCTGCCAACTCACAGACCAGGGATAGCCACAGACAGACCCATTCACTCTGCCAGATCACTTGAATATGTGGTCATGAACTATGGTACCTCCGCAAAACTTGTGGTTGAAGCCTGGATATAAGTGCCTCCTAGAGCACCCTCCTAGGACACCTAAGCTGTGCGCTGTGACTCAGTAATAGAAACAGCGTTATGTACACAGTGCTCACCTCTTCAACAGCACCCAGGGAGGATATAAAGTGAAACTCCCGAAAAGCAGACAGAAACACTAATGGGCAGCCCTACGTGGAAATCCCCAGCCTGCAATGCAAAGCAACTGTCTCCTCAAAAGAGGCTACTTCTCTAATGGACCACAGAGGCCCTTGAAGCAATTTTGGGGGCTTCTACAAAGCCCAAAGTCCTCTAATGAGACTAGTAAAGATAATGTTAGTAGTGAGACTGGTAACTCCCACCCAGAAATATGTTTCTCCCTAAAGCCAAAGTGTTCTAGACAGCTCTCCCTGCTCCCCAGTGTCAGCTGGAAGGGGACAGGAGTAGAGACCTAACCCACATAAGGCCAATTCCATTCTTTTTTTTGGGGATTTATAGTTGGGACCCAGCCTTGCCAGTCACTCCATTCTGAGGCCCGGAACTGTGTGAAACCCAGGGGAGGCAGAGAAAAGTGGGCTGCGTAGAGGGAAGAATAAAGCAAATGAGCAAGGAGGGGGGAACCCACAGGACAGAGAGAGGAAAGGAGAGCTGGGGGAGAGGGAACTTCCTCGGTTGTTGGTGCCCCTTCAGATTCTGGCTAGCGTCCCTGAGGAGGCCCACCGACACCTGCTCTCTTGCTAGATACTTTCTTTCTTCCTAACAAAGTCGCCTCATTTGTCTCATCTACAGGAAGTGAGTTTCCATGGCTTATACCTGCCTCCACCCCAAAAACAGCCCCAAAGCCCTGAACAACACGGGTCTTCTTTGTCCAGTCGCTCTTGCGAAGAAATCTCTGGATTTGGCTTCCATGAAATCTGAAGCCCGCACCTGCAGCCCCAAACAGGGCAAACCCTGTTCAGGTCGTCACGTCTGACATTCCTCCTCCGAGCGGTTGGGAAGATTAAAAGCCCACGTGCGGCAGAAAATTGTTATCATTTCCCAGCTGCCCCTATACTCACCTTGGATGACAGAGCAGAGTCCCAGCTGGCTAGTGCTTTCCAAAATCGTTCAGACCATATTTTATTTCTTTAATCTGCTCCGTTTCCAGCCTGCTGCAGAGGTAACTTAACAGAACATTTGTGGAGCATTTGACATCGATTCCCAAAGGGTCTTCATACAAACGCTCCTCTTGATACCTGAGGAGGCAAGAAAGCTCAGGCAGATTTATTGGGAAGACGGAAAGGTCAGGCGCAAGAGGAAGCAGCGGGCAATCTGCCACCACAGGAGACCGTTCTTACTCGGCGAAGGAGATGACAGTGTCACAACCACCCAGTCATCTTACCCAGCTGAAGCGTTAATGGCTTAACAGCAACAGTAATCTTCCCATCAGAGTACTTTTGGGTGTGACAAGTTAGGCTAGGTCATTTAGTAGGTGCTTCTCACCCAGGAGGCCAAAGCCTCGGTGACTTACACAGACCAACCGGCTAACCAGATTGGTTGAAAGGACTGGCTTCACATAACCTGTTTCCACTACAAAGAAATAAACAAATTGAATAAGTGGGTGAATAAGCAAATAAATGAATAAATAAAATTGTTTTTAATCAAATTGATGATGGGTCAATATTTTTATCTCTACTATCCCCTGAAAACACCATATTTTCAAATACCTCTAGACTTCACATAAGCAGGTCCCTTGTCTGAAATACCTTGTATCCTTCTTTGTCCAGTGAGTTTTTCAAGATTCAGCTCAGTGTCACCTCCTCCAGGAAGTCTTCCTTGGTTAGGCACCCCTCTTCTGTGTTGCTAAAAAACATGAGTGTCCCTCTGTCAATACACTATATTTTAATTGTGTATTTCTATGTCCTTCCCATAAGGCCAGAAGGACCAGCCTTTTCTTTTATATATCTATGATGCTGATATGTAAGAGATACTCAAAATAGAAGGTTTGATGAAAAGAAGGAAAGGAAGGAACTAAAGAAGAAAGAAGAAGGAACACACTTAGCTTACACACTAAGACACACAGCAATTACTCCTGAGAGTCATTCGTGATTAAGGGAAGTTAAAAGCTATTGGAACACAAACATTTAAGATTCTAAGGAAGCTGAACAAAATCACCACCAAGGACACACCAGGTCCCCAAACAGAAGTAGTAAGAATAACAATTAAATGCATTTATCTCATTTCTCTTCTGAGAAATCCCATCTGATGCAAGTGACAAAGTACCAAGTCTTTTTCTTCCTCTCCCCACCCCAGGGCCAAATGCACAGTAGGTACCCAAAACAGTGGATGCCCTGCTTCTCATGGCAGCAAAGACAGACGTCTAGAATATGAAACTCTGCTATGTGAAAGGACTAGACTCTCTTTCCTGCCCTATAGGTAGGTTGCTTTCTTTCCAATATCTGCCGCCAGATCTACTGAATAATTTCAGCAGCAGAAGATGCCTGCTGAGCATCTACTGTGAACAGGTGTTCTCCGAGGCAATTGGAGGGAGGCAAAAAACCTGGACCAACCCCAGCCCCCACCCCCAACCAAAGGAGCTTAAAACCCAATTTAAACCAAGCAGAATAATTCAAATCTCCAGGATGACAGAGACCAGTCTAAAATGCCAGTGTATTTTAGAATCTAACACCAGACTCTGCAAACTTTTTCTGTAAAGGACCAGATTAAGAGATATTTTGGGCTTCACGGGGGCACACAGTCTCTGTAGCAGCTACTCGAGACTCTTCCATCATAGCACAAAAGCAGCCACAGACAATACTTAAATGAATGGTCATAGTCATGAGCCAGTAAAACTTTATTTACAGAAGCAGGTGTTGCTCTGGAGCTGGCCTGTTGGCCATAGTTTGCCGATTCCTAATTTAGCACCAAGCCTGCCATATAGGAGGTGATCAAATATTTATTGAACAAATAGATGGATGGATGGGTGGGTGAATAAAGGTTTTCCTAAGTTACAGTGTGGCGATCTACTTTAAAGCCCCTGTGTATCATCTTTAGAATTAACTGCAGGGAGAGATAAGCTTGATAGAAATTATCTGACAGTCTTTCCCACTCCAAATGATGTTCGGATGGAAATTTAACATGTATAAACCACCAACAGCTTTCATAACTGAGATGTGAGCCAGCAGGGTGATTTAAAGGAGCATTTTTTCAAACTATGGATCATGACTAATTAGTAAATTGTGACCTGCATTTTTCTTTCATAAAAGGGTAATAATAGAAATAGAAAAAAGGAGAGGGAATATACCAGGGTATATCATAATTAGTAAGCATAAGCCTTGTTTTTAAAGAAATTTTCAATTATAACACACTTATGTGTAAGTATATTGGATTCTGAGGTAGTACTTATTTTCAAAATAGTTTGAAAAATATTCTAACTATTGTCATTTCATTTGCGGGAAATTCAGTGTAGTTGTACAGTTGAAGGGACTTTACTATGAGCATGACATAGAGTCATAGTTAAGGACAAGATTCTGGAGCCAAGTTTCTGGTTCAACACCTAACTCTGCCACTTGTTAGCTGTGTGACTTTGGGGAAGTTACTTAGCCTCACCAGGCCTCGTTTTTCCATCTGTTAAATGGGAATACTAATGATACCTACTCTATGGGGATATTATGAGAAATAATGAGTTGTTACTTGTTAAGTGCTTAGAGTAATACCTAGCACCTAGGGTAAGCTTTAGCTATTAATATTCTGTTCTGTTTCTAAGCAGAAATGTGACGTTTAGTATGCGACCTAACTTCTCTGGGCTGCATTTTTGTTAACTAATTTCTAAAGGCCCTGCAGGCTCCCACGTTCCTAGAAGAGCTGGAGGAGTCCCGGGACAGACTTCGAGGGAAAAAATAGCTGAGTGCAAATCATCCGGCCTGTTCAACTGACACCTTGGAGGTCTCGCCGAGCAACCCGTTCCAGTGAGACATCCTGTAAACCAACTTGTTGTTACCTCTCGGAACTGCATGCACAGGTGCATTCTGGACAGCGAGGGACTGACCAAATCAAGGAAAATGCTCCATTTTTCCATCTGTCAGACCCTTCGTAACTAGCATTGGCTTCCTGTCTCTCCCATTGTCGTGTATTTTACTCCATATACTGGGACAACCTCAGCTGAGGCCAACAGGAAATCTGTCCCCGTGTTTGCTTTAGGTTTTCATTGCCAGTGTTCCTGACTGTGAAGCTGCCCGCCTTCGCCCCGGTGTCTGGCACAACTCACCGTTTGCTGTGAATTTCAAAGCCATATCTAACACCTCAGATCGTGAAAAACACATATGAAGAACAAGTCAACAGAAAATATGTCAAGTTATGGCTGAATATTCACAAATAGAAAAATAAAAATGGCCAGTGATAATGTTCCGTTCCGCCTCACTAATAACTAAAGAAATGCAAATCAAGGCATTGAGATATCTTTTTTTTTCACCTATGAAAGAAGCAAACTAAATAAAGTTAGGAAATAGCCAATGGTGAAAAAGATTTAGGGAAACAGGCATTCTCATATTTTTTCGGTAAGTCTAAATTGGTGAAACCTCTTGGGAGGACAATTTTGCAATATACATCAAAACGGTAAGTGCACATAACCTTTGACCAGCCCCAAACTATCAAAGCATTGAATCAAAGCAGCCACCCATCTACAGACTTAAAAATAAAGCCCTATTTCTTTAAGCCTCCTGTAGTCTCAGACACATATAAAATTATAATCAGGTATTCTATTACTTGCAAACAAACACATTC
Source organism: Tonatia bakeri (assembly GCA_004024845.1). Lineage (NCBI taxonomy): Eukaryota > Metazoa > Chordata > Mammalia > Chiroptera > Phyllostomidae > Tonatia > Tonatia bakeri. Next base: position 46,853 of record PVIA01006100.1, on the reverse strand, counting down.
CTAATTGACAGGGGGTTTTGTTTGTTTCATTTTTTGTAAGGGGGTTGCTAAAAAAGGAACATGCTTATCTCGCACTGACTTTAACATGAAAATTCACCCTGGCTGGTGTGGCTTGGGTGCCAGCCTGCGAACCAAAGGGTCGCTTGTTCAATTCCCAGTCAGGGCGCATGCCTGTGTTGCAGGCCAGGACCCCATCAGGGGTGTGCAGCAGGGAGTGTGTGAGAGGCAACCACACATTGATGATCTCTCCCCTCTCCTCCCTCCCTTCCCCTCTCTCTAAAAATGAATAAATAATTTTTTTTAAATGAACGTTTCTATTATTTCCCCATTAAGCATGGTATTGGCTTTAGGACTGAACTTCACTTTTTTATCAAGCTAACCAAAACCATTTATTTATACATAGACAATGAATTTTATCTCATGGCTTTTCAGGGTCTATGGTGATGATCTTTCCATTTTTCATTTCATGACGCAATGTTCTTTTGCTGTGTTGCTGGGATTCCTTGTTAACATTTTTTCTTGGGGTTTCTAAAGTAGTATTTATAAATGAGATTATTATGTTACTTTTCTTTATTTTCCCCTTTCTAATGAGTTATGTTTATTGGGTTTTTGACTGATATTACTGCCCTGATGAAAAAAGAATTCCATTCACTGAGGTTTCTAAATCTAAGTGACTAAATTTTTATTTCTATATATTGTATTTGAGCTGTTTCAAATTTGCCTACTCTTTTTTCATAGTGTTATATATTCTATAGTTTTGACTCTGTAGTTATTTTGAACGTAACTATTTTATCACCTCTTCCAAATTGTTCTATTGTCTCAATTTCTTAAGGGGCTAGTTCCCCAGATTACTGATTCAATTCACCCCTCATGTGGTTCAGCTCCTACTTTGGTTTATAATTTCTTATTATAAACTCATCATCAATGGGAGTTATTCATGCTGTGAGAGATCAGAATAAACAAGTGGTTTTTGCATTTGCCTCTGACAGGACCAAGGGGATTCATCACTTTGGAACCAGCTTTTATATTGTGTTGACTTCAGGATCCCCTCAGCACATGGGGGGTGTAAACTGGGACATCGTGCCAGTGAATGGCATAGGCAAGCCAGTGGTTTCACTTTCGATAGCAGACATTTTTTAAAAATTCATCCAGAGTTCCAGACAAACCACGAACTTCCTCACTGTCACCTTGGACCAGTGGAAGGATTTTTTTTTTGGGGGGGGGTGTTTTGTTTTTCTATCCTCCAGTCACTAAGAGCATTTCCAGTGTCCCAGCTTTTAGTAGAGGTCTCAGGTCCAGATCTCTCCCTTTCTAGAACACAAGGCCAGAGTGAGTATCACCTCCCACTCCTTAGCCATTGGGCTTTGTGATCCTGCCAAATATTCCTAGGTGCCTCAGAGTTCCCTCTTCCTATCTCATACCTAGAGATTCCTTCCTTTCTTTCAACTGTTCATTTTTTTTTTTTTTTTTTTTAGCATTTCTGTGTTTGAAGCAGAGGTTACCTGACTTCTTGGACTCTGATGTTCCCAGAAGTTGAACCCTTTGTACTTGTATGTCTTTTAAAAACCTCTTCTAGACTAACCACAAGGTGCTATGGAAACTACAGGGCAGGGGGCAGGGGGTAGGGGGAGGGACGTCTAACTGAGGCATGGGTGTGTTCAAGGAAGACTTCGGGAAGAGAAAGCGCTTAATCTGAGACCTGGAGACTGAGCACAAATCAGACAGGAGAAAAAGTCTGCGTGCATTACGGGTGACAGGTAGGAGGAAGAGGTGGGGTGAAGGTTGCCAGAGGGAGAGAGAGCACATGTGAACACCCAGGTGGGTGGGGACAAACCAAGTATCACATTCTGAGAAGCACGGTTTCCAAGAACTGCAAGGAGTTTGGTGTGGAACATGAACTGAGAGGGGGTTGGTGAGGTAAGTAGGGGCCAGTTCATGAATGGCCCATGTGCCAGGTTAGGACAGTGGACCTCATGCTGAGGGCAGAGGGAAGCCAAGGAAGCTGACCATCAGGTCACAAAGAATGAAATCATCAAGTTTAAAAGAAAAACAAATCAAATAACCGTTCCTTATATAAATAAATATATACAATCCCAGAGTGGGCATTCAAGCACTAACCTTGGCATTCTAGCATACATAACCCTGAACTCTTACCCCCAGTGTTACAGGTAGCACTGGGGTGCTCAGTTCAGGGTCCTCATCTCCCAGGAATTCCCCCCACCCCCACCTCCACCCCGCCTGCTTTGGGGGTGAGCACCCCACTCGTCCGACATGCAGCTATTTTGTAAATACACAGCTCTTTCAAGCATATTTCCCCAGGCCACCCCTTTCCCACCCCTCCCTCCCTACCACTCCCAAACTCAGCCATAACTGTGCCTGATATAAGGAAGGAGCAGTGGGCGGCAGCAGAAGAACAAGAGTACTCTTCCAAGGAGAGTGACCTGGGTCAGGGGCCAGGGGGTTCTATTCCTCCCCTGTTTATCTTTTTATTCAGCGTAATGTCTTCCAGGCCAGTGTTTCGGTTCTGTGACTGGTTTGCAGAGGAAAAGAAGGTGATCTAAGACCCAACAGCAGTAGCAACTGTGATAAAGACTGGGGCAGTGTGTTCTAATTTCCCGCGCGTGCCCTCACTGGTGTTTGATTCCCCCAAAGCAACTTCATGTAGGATCAATTCCAGCTCTTCCCAGTCCCTTCTACTGGCTGTGGAATCTGGGCAGGTCACAAAGATAATAGGTTATGGATTTCATAACCGGTTAAGTGCCACCGGGGCAGGAGGGTGGGGGGTCGCGTTGCTACTGCTGCTGCCCTCCAGGTCTCAGTTCCCTGCAGTCCTAAACTTGAGTTCTAATTTCACAACTGTAAACAGGCTCTGGAAACTAAAGCGCCCTCTGCAGATAAAAGCATCTGAGTCGCCGTTCTCCTTTTGTGCCTGGTTACTCGGGGAGAAAGGCTAGGATGCTTTCGTTTATCATTAAATTTGGTGAGTTATTTTAATCCTTTCAAGCCGAATAAAGAAAAGGGCCGGTGTCTTGTCTCGATTTATATTTCCCTCCAGGGGACAAAAGAGGTGGCCCCAGGAATCCCCCGCTTGTAAAACGCGCTTCGGAAAACAAACCTTCGACGAGCAGAGACTTAACCCTTTACAGTCAGCCGGACTGGACCGACTTTTAAGGGCGTCCTCGTTGCCTCCCTGTCCACTAGTCCCAGTTTATTCTAGTGGCCAGATCCCATCTCTCCCCGTCATCCCCCAGTTCTCCTGCCCCCTCTGGAGTTCCTAGGGGGTCAATGGGCAGGGTCCGTGGCGGACCCTGGGCCCCGCTCCGCTAACTTGCACGGTCCTCCTTAAGGAGCTCTACGGCGGAGAGTAGAGGCGGGTGTTTTGTTCTTATAAGGAGGAAAAGTTTGTGACATCCAGGAAATGAGTAACTCCGAAGCTCCTTGAGCCCGGCTGATGGAGGCTAGAAGGCGGGAGCCGGTCGGGGTATCTCCGCCCCCGACCCTCTAATTGTCCAGCCGGAGGGTGCACCGCAGACGCCGCCAAACCGCAGCGTCCGGGCCCTGGGGACTAGCGAGCGCAGCCTGGGCCCGCGCGGTCCTCCCCGCGACCGCCAGTGGGGACGAAGGCGAAACGTAAGTGTGGGCCAGCAGCCGCGAGGCTCTGCGTCCTCCTCGTGGGTGGGAAGGTGAAAGGAGGCGATGGACCCGAGGGGCGAGGCGGAGCTGCGCCCGAGATGGCGGCGTGGGGTGGGCGCTCAGGGGCTACAAGGGGGACGAAGGGTCCGCCTCGGGCCCCCAGGTTGGGGCTCAATCTGGAGACCCCTCCTCAGCGCCGGGGCCAAGATGGGGCGCATTGTCATCTGGCATTCACGCCCGCGCTCCACGTTCGGCTCCAGCACCGGCCACGGGTAGCTCCTCTTCCAGGCGTCCGAGTTGGGACAGGTCTTTGTTCCTACTGCCCCGACGATCCGTTACTTTTCACCGCCTGAACAGAGTACTCGGACTCAAGACGGGCCGGAGGTAGTGGATGGGGGGTCCACCTCTTTAGTCAGCTCCCTTCTCGCCTTCCTTCCCCTCCTGGAAGGAGGGAGGGTGAAGCTTACTTATTCTTAGTTTAAGGTAGTGAAGCTATGAGGTTGCTGGGGGCGGATAAAGCCCCTGCCGCTTCCTCTTTTGGAACTGTTAGTGGAAGGCACCCGACACTGTGCAAAACTTTCTCTTGGGACTGTAAATAATCTCTGCCCCTGACCCATAACTCCATCCCCAACCATTTCTCAGTGTCTCCATCTTTCTGACTGCCTGCGAAAGGGACTCAGAAGCCGCAGGGCTGGGCTTCCCATTTTAAATGCTCCTTCTCTTAAAAAAAAAAAAATAATAATAATAATGCTGCCCAGGAAGGGAAAATATTTTACAGAGCCTTTCAGTGATGGCATTTTGCCTTTTGCCCCTCTGCCTGTTGTGAGAAGGACCCCCAACCCCACCCCTTCAACACTAGAAGAGCACCAGGTACTGACAGAGCCTGGTCCTCTGGATCTGAATCAGTTTTGGAGCTGTATTCACTTTTCCTGTTCCTTTTAAAACCACTTCTACCTTGGAGAGGCTGCCAGGTGACACTAATCGCTAATGGGTGCCCTGTGCAGTCACAGGTCCAGGTTACCCACAAAACAGGCATGGCACACGTAGGTAGGATTGCTGCCATTCACCTCTTTACTGATAACATAATAGGCTGTGCTTTCGAGTCCTCCTTCCAGCCTACGTGCCTAAGTGGCTTTCATTGTTTGCTAATTCCATGTGTCTGCTGCTGCTCCAGGCCATTCTGCCCTCATATTTTCCACTTGTGGGTAACCGTGAAGTGGTTATACTGACTCTCCTCTCTCTGGTTGGATGGAAAGGCTTTTGTTCAAGTGCCATCCTCCAGCTCCGGAATTGTCAAAGATGCAGCAGTTTCAAGCTCTGTCTTTGAGGGGGGCAGGGAGGTGGGGAGAGGAAGGATCTGAAATTTAACTCGGTGCCGTCATCCCAGAACTTGTCACCTCACCAGAAACACGCTCACAGCTTCTGCAGCACCCATGAGGAAAACAAAGAGGAGGGTGTGTGGGTGACCTTTTTATCTGAAGGCAAGTTCAGGGAGGAATTTCTGAATAGAGGCTTCTGGCAAAATTGCCCACCTGAGAAGGTACCGTCTGAGAGGAACCTGGTGTTGTATTTTGCCCTCTTGAATTCCCTCAGGTCAATAGAGAGAAAGAAGGGGGAGGGGCTGTCTTGTGTGGAGGGTACCCATCTTGGTGGGAGGCCACGTGACAAGCATCCTAGGCACAGAGCCCAGGAAGAGTAGAGCTGGACCGCTGGAGCGCAGAACCCCCTTCTTAATGGCTCTTCTTTTCAGGGATACCACTGCCGAATGGGGCTGTGTCCAGAGGGGAAGGGGTAAAGTGGCATGGAGGTTTTGGAAAGTGTGCTTGTGAGGCAGAAGGGAATGAACCTGAGCTATTTCCCATCAGGACGTGAGGCCTAGCGGCTTGGGGCTGTGGCCTTTAGGAATCTCAAGTGTTGTCCCTTGAGAAAAGAAGACTCGTTCTGCCTGGCCTCCAGAGACTCGCCGGTCAGGAGAAGCAGGGAAATGGCTCTCACTCGGAAGTCGGAAGGAACCTGCCAACAGCCAGAGCTCTGCAGCAGGTGATGCGCTCGCTGCCCATCACTCTGCAGAGACAGGCAGCTCTTACCAAAGAGAGGGTCCTCTCAGGTCGGAGGCTGAGACTCTGACAACTCCATGGCTGGGGCTGAGAGTCTCCTCACTGGGGATGAGGTAGTACTGTTACCAGATGGGGGCCTGGCCCTCAGTGGGTCTGCCTAGGGCCAGCGGTGGCGTGTGGGTTCTTGACTTCGTGTAAGAAAGACGTCACAGCAAGAGTCCAAGTGACTGAGGGTACATTTATTAAAGCTTATTTAATTTAATGGGGACAGTAAAACAAGGAAGGGCCTAGCACAGAAGCAGCAACAGGAGAGGCCAGGCCAGGCTGCCTTGGCTCACTGAGAAGTCAGAGAAAAGAGGGCCTTGGAGACAGGTCCTGGGGATCAGCCTGGGACAAGCTGCCAGATGCCCATTGCCTTAGAGTTTGAGAGCCACGTGCCTGTGGGGAAAGAAGTGGAGGAAGAAGAGGGGGAAGGGAATGGTGAGGGCTGCTCCCCAGAGGGAGACAGTGCTGGGTCCTTTGTCTTGAGGCTTTTTTCTTTTTCTTGCAGGTGGGAATCTTAGGGGTGGTCTCCAGGGAGGGTTTCAGTAAAGTATTCTTCAGTGCTCCAAGTGTGCCCTCTCAGGGTCATGATCTCCACTGATTGGTCAGTGCCAGGCCAGAGGTCATGTAGTCATTTAGTTGGCCCCGGTGCCATCCACCTGGTTTTGCTTCTCTTCTGGGCCTGGAGCTGAAACTCACTGAGGCCTAGATGTTGTCTCTAGGAGGTGACCTTTTGTAACTGGCCATTGTGTTCAGCTTTCTGTCTCAGTTTCACTATTCCAGTTGCCAAGGAATTTTCCTAGTTTCTTACTTCCTGTCTCCATAGGGCAGCCTATGGGGCTTTGGAGGAAGGTTCAGAAGTGTCCTAGGTGGGGGCAAGTGCCCAGGTGTGCTGGGGAGCTGAGGGGCAGGACCTTACGTATGGCTGAGACCAGTCTGTCTTGGACTCCCCTCTAGTCCAGTCTTGCTGGGAAGGAGGACGTAGCAATGAGAATGCTGAGAATTGATAAGAGCTACAGCCCCAGGGCTGCTGCTAGCCTGTGCCATCCTTTGTGTGATTTAGAATAAGGTGCTCCTTCTAGCAGGAAGCTAGCACCTTGGTGCCATTTAGAAAAAGGAGTTTCACCTGGGTAGTCATGGACAAGGCACATAGCTGGGCAAGCGACATGTAACCTGGATCCATCCTCACCACCACCCGAGTCAGTGCTCTTGACCAGTCCAACATCTGGACAACCATACACAATAATAGCCTTGGTAGCCAACAGTGATTGAGGACTTAACATTCCCCCCAAACCACGTTCCCTGTATTAACTCATTTAATCTTCACAGGAGCTCTATGACGCAGGTATTGTTATCCCCATTTTACAGATGAGGAAACTAAGGCACAGCAAACTAAAGTGTTCAGGAGCCTGGAAGTTGAATCCCAACCCCTGAGAATTCCCAGCACAAGAAGCAAATTAAGCTTTAAAATGTAGTTTGCTTGGGGGTCCCTCATGGGAAAGAAGAAAGAGCAATTGCCTTTTTCTTTCTGTGTCAAGGGAAGAAATACCCTCTCTCACTCAGCTCAGATGGAGGAAAAGATGGAGAACTCATCTGGCAGAGAAAGGTACAGAAAGCAAGGCAGGCCTGGCGTCGATAGCTGATGGGAAGCCCGGCCCAAGCATCAGCTGACGTTCCTTCTCAATAGCTGGGCGGTGTGAGGTGGCAAATCCAGTTCTGGGGCCTGGCGTGAGGGTGATGAGTAAGTGCCACCTGGGTGTGCCCCTCATCTGGGCAGAGAACTCCCCCAGGAGGGGAACAAAGCGGGTAGTGTCTGGACGTGCTTTTCTGACACGTCCTCCCCCCACTCCCCATCGTGTCCAGGGCCTGTTCACCTGCAAACACCCTTCCCAAGCTCCCATTCACAGCTCCATCTGTATGGTCTCTTGTTTCCCATCCTATACATCTCAGCACTTAATTAGCTGGAGCAGAGCATTTTTTACTATGTACCTACGTATAGACAGATAAACAGCATTTAAAACAAACCAGGCTTCTCAGCCAATGAGGAATTCTCAATGCCTCAATGTCTCCTAGAAAGGGCTGGCTGGTGCCCAGCAGATTTCCCAGACACATTGAGTAGTATTTGCATAAGATTAACTACTAGACAGGTGGCCTGAATGGGTCAATGGGAAGCCAAGCTCAGAAAAAAGGAACCTGGTCCCTAATCCGCATGGCTGCCTGGGGAAGTGGAAGGGCCAGGACCGGCCACCTGCTGCAGCCCCTGTGAGCATGGGGGTCAGGCACTCCGTGAGGCCAGTGATTGCTTTGGCTCCCTCAGCCACAGGCCTTCCTGGCTGGCCTCTTTGAATTTAAGGGCTCTCCGTTATCTCTGTCCCTCATGGTGGGCTTTGGAGGAGGGCAGACTTGGGTTGCATCCTGGCTCCACTGCCCAGTAGCTGGGTGTTCTCTGTATTGTGGTAAGTGCCTTGACTTTTCCAAGCCTTGGTCTCATCATCAGTAAAATGGGGAGAACTTGTCACAGGGCATACGTAGAAAGAGCTAAGCACAGTACCTGGCACAGACCAGCAGTCTGGTTGGTATGAGCTCTTAAAGACGGTAGGGGTCAATTGAGAATCTATATTCTCTACCAAATTCTCTGCAAAGGGCAGGGTCACAGGGCCCCAGACTGTCCCAGATGGTGAGGAGGAGGTCGACAGTGCCCTTGTGTGGAGTGTGTTCTAAGTGAGGGTAAAGCTGCTTGCCCCGCCATTTCAGTCGACTCTGGGAGAGGGAAGGTCAGGTTTGAGGCTTGACCTTTCACAGGCATCCAGAGGGGACGGAAGGGTGAGAAAGGGTTCAGGGAGAAAAAGAAGGTCATTTGGGAGTGCCCACGAGGTCTATAGGATCCTCCCCAGAGCCTTGGGACCTGTAATGTTTTCCCATAGAAAGCACATCCCCCTCCATTCAGGTGGCCCACCCCATGACATCAGTGGAATGGAAGCACCCTGCAGGTGACATCACTGTTGCCCAAGGCAACACCTCCACCTTAAGGTAGACTGAGAGGAGCAAGAACCTCCTCAACTGTAAGACACAAGTTGCAGGAAGGAGCACAGAAGGCAGAACATCCACAGGTGTGTTTCTCAGAGGACGGGCAGGAAGAGGGAGGGGCTGCAGGTCCCAGGTCTGGGCTGTGAGCCTGTGGGAGTCTGGTCTTCTGTTCTCGGGCTTGGCCCCAGGGAATAGAGAGCCCAGTGCTGACAGCTATGGTCTTGTCTTGTTCTCTGAGCCGTGTCGGGGAGCAAAGAGCGTGGTTCCTTCCATGGGGCTTCTTGCAGCTCCCCTGGCTCTGGGCCTCCCTTCTCTGGCCTGAATCTCAGGAGGTCAGAACCGTGGCTTCCCTCTTCTTCATCCTCACTCCCGAAAGAAAGTGAGAAACAAGGATGTCCACATCTTTACTGTGGGGAGCCTAAGAGAAAACCTTCATTCAGTGATTGGGCAAGTATGTTTGATGCACCTACAATAGGCAAGGCGCGGTGCTAGGGATTCAGTAGCCGCGGGGAGCTGTGATCGAATGCACACGGAGAGGGGGAAGGTCTGGAAGCCACTGCCCCTGAAGTCGGAAATAGAAGCAGGGTCTCACCGGTCACCGCTCACCCAGCTCTAGCGCGCCCCACAGAATTCCCACAGTTCAGTTAAACCTGTGGAATCCCTTCCCCCGCTGTGGTTCAGGTAGGAATTTGGAGGGGTCTGCAGTGCCACCTGAGACTTTGGGAGTGGTGATAAAGAGGACTGCTGTAGGTGTCTTCGGTGTCCTGCCAAAGGGATGCTCTGGACACAGACAGTAGTGTTTGTAAAGCCGAACCCAGCTGGGCATTCTGAGGCTCTTCACTTGGCGGCTTGTGGCCTCAGCCACCTCTCATAAGGTGATGTCTCCCGTTCTCTAAGACAGAAATTCCTAAGTAAGAACTGTTAGATGCCAGCCCAACCAATGAAAATTGCAGGAAAGGAAGAACTCCTTGCTTTAAAGCAGGGCTGTCAAACTCACTTTCACCGGGGGGCCACATCAGCCTCACAGTTGCCTTCAAAGGCCGAATGTAATTTTAGGACTGTATAAATGTAACTAGTCCTTAACAGTTAAGCGAGAGGTTGGCGCTGCCACCAGGTAGAAATAAGGTCCTGGGCTGGATAAAACAAGGTGGAGGGCTGGATTCGGCCATTGGGCCTCATGTTTGCCGCCTGTGCCTTAAAGAAAGGTAAAAAACTAGGTGACATGGTAGCTGTCTAAAGAGGTTTCAGAACAGGGATCTCCTTGTCTTTCAACTTGAAGGTGTTGGATTAAAGTTTTTGCCTTGTACAGCTGGCCACAACTTCAGGCGCTCTGACGTAGCTGCCCAGACTTCCAGCATATCAGTGTCTAAAGACATTACCCTAATTTTTTGTCTGAATGTAGCTTTTTCAGAGTTATGGATGAAAATTAGAACATCATTAGCAGAGAAAATTATTTGGAAATTGTGCTTAGGAATCTGGCCCTCAGATCACTTGTCACAACCTTTTGTTCACAAAAGTTGAGTAGTCTTTTTCAAGAAAAAAAAAATGGCTTCATCCACAGAGCGTCTGCTCTGTCTGAGCCAAGCCCCATCTTAGGGGCTTGCGTGCATTTATTTCTTTTCTTCACAACAGCCCTTCGAGGTAGGTATTATTCCAGTTTTATAGGTGAAGAAACAGGCTCAGAGAGGCCAAGCTACCTGCCCAGAGTCACAGAGCTGAAAACAGCAGAGGCAGGATTCAAACCCAGATCTCTGCCTCCCAGGGCCTTAGACCCTTCCTGCCACCTCAGGCCTCTGTTGGGCATGCTGGCCCCGTGAACATGAAGGTAGCATTCAGATCCCCACAGAATCGAAGTGTCAGAGCTGAGAGAACAACAGGCGGATCCCCACTCCGTGTTCCCTCTTGCTGTGACATGCTCTGTGATATTAGCTGACAGAGCGCAGTTTCTCTGTCTGTTTGAGGAAAACAGTAGCAGCCAGTATCAGATAATATTCAGAGCACTTTGAAATCCTCAGATGGCAGTCCCTAGAAAAAAGATAAAGCCCACAGTTTTCAAATGACTCACTTCCAGGTGGATACACAGTGGGACCCCCGCTGCCAGGACGGAGGGCTCCCTTTGAAGCCACCCTGGGCTGCTCCTCCCTCTGGGTCATCCCTGCCGTGGATGCAGGAGAGTCTCCTGTCAGCCTGGATCACACCAAAGGGAGGGCGTTGTCATGATCCTGGCCCTACTTGTTGGTGCAAGACCACGTGCTCATAACAAAGTGTTCTCCTGGGAGCCTGTTTCAATAGCCCTCTTAGCAGCAGACAGGGGACCCGCCTGAAGTTCATGAAAGGGTCCTTTGTTTGCCCAGACTTTGTTCCAGAGTCGCTGAGGAGACAGGACCACAGCGTGCCTGGGTTGGCGGGCCTGGACGGAGAGTCGGGGACGCCTGGCACCCCTGTGTGCTGCTGCAGAATGGCCCCAGTTTCCCTGGAGTGGCCCACCCTGACATGCCACTTCCCTGATGGCCCACCCCAAAGCGCACTGCCCAGTGTCATTGGGAAAAAGAGCCTCACTCCTTTTTCTTAATCCACCAAGGAGAGGGCTTCCTCATCCTTTTGGCTGAAATCCATTTCAAATGCCCAGTCACACTCCCAGTCTCTTCATTAAGTCTAACTCCCTGCATGATGCCTCAGTTTCACCTAAATTGTCACCTGCCTTTCCCTGAACACTACAGGGGAGGAAAGCCCATAAGTGCATGTCTGATGTTGCATGGAAACCAAGTCATGGGGTAGCATCATGGGAAGACTGAAGACTTGAAAGTTAGAGAGTCCTGGGTTCGAATTCTGACACAGATATTGAGTGAGTGGCCTCATGACTCTGTGCCTCAGTTTCCTTGTCTGTAAAACGGGGACAGTGCCTCCCACAGAACTTTACTGGGACATAAAGAATCTTGCACAATGCTTAAATCTCAATAAACATGGCACATTGGTTGCTTTATACTAAGCCCTCCCGTGGGTGACAGGGCCACACAGTGTGTCGGGTTTTCTCCAGAAAGGGAGAACTGCTCACCACTGTGTCTACGGTCACCTCTCTGCTCCTTCTCTTACCTAAATTGCATCAAACGCTGTAATCCTCCACTTACCTTCCATCTCAAGGAGGTGGGTATTGGGGAGAGGCGGCTGGGGGTCAGAAAAACTGACCTTGGGGTTCACTCCTGGGTCATTTTCTTGGTCAGTGGTGGTGGTGAGTCAGTCTGCAGTTAGATGAAGGCTGTCCAGGCTGTGGTCTGTCTCTGGGACGGCATCCAGAAGGTTTTTCACTCACATTTCCCAAGACGGTTACCACTATTGGCACTTTGCTTTTCTGACCACAGGGTGCCTCCTAGGAAAAAAAAAGCCTTAGAAGTTACTTCATTCAGAACTTTCCACTCTACTCCCATTTCAGATTCTCAGTGCTGGGAGAAAAGATACTAAAGTTCTTTCCCAGTCCTGCCTCCATTCATTCATGTATTCATTCAGCAAGCATTCACGGAGCGCCCGCACCTTTAATGCCGGCTGTCAGAAACCTGTGCTGGTCGTCCTCCTAGGAGCTCAGAAGGAGAGGGGAAGCTGTCAGTTGGTGCTGCCAGACTCAGAGGGGCAGCTGTGAACTTCCCTGGTGCCAAGTTTCCTGCTCTCCCTCTATGGGAGTCCCTGGGGCCTTTGAAATAAAACAAGGAGGTAGAGGGGGGACAATTTAACCATATCCCCAGACTTCTGGAGTTGCTACAAGGATGTTGGTAACCCCTCTGTTTGCATAGGAGCAGGGTTTTACAAATTAAAAGGAGACTTGGCCTTATCGCTAGGTCCACAGCCAACAGCAATGCCCTTTACGGGGCACAGGAATGTGACTGCCATGCCATTGCCCTGAGTAGGTGCTCTTATCCAAGTCAGAGAGCCAGGAGTCAAACACGGGCCTTCTGATCCCAGAGCTCGGCCCCTTGGCTACTACAGGGAAGCTTCTGCAAAGTGTAAGCTCTTCTGAGCTGAAGCTCTTTGGGCTATGTCTTTCTGAATGGCCTTGGGGCAGGAGTATGTGTCCTGGTGAATTTGACAGCGTGGTGGCTGCTTGCTACCCACCCCACTGTGTACATGTTGTTGGTTCAAGGGCACCTATTATGGGCCACATACCACCTCTGACAGAAGCCAGGGCCAAGCGTGGGCATCACTCATCATCACTTCATCCCTGTGGCGGGAGAACGAGATGGCTATAGGTCAGTGTTGTTCTGTGTAATTCTCAGGGAGCGTGACTCTGTGCGGTCAGAGATGATCCCGGGCATGAATTTGCTGGCTGTACCTGACCTCCCAGCTGAGGCCTGTGCTTTCCTGGGAGGACAAGGACGGGGCTGCTGTGACTGGTGAGGCCCTGCTGGGGGAAGGCAGGCAGACACCAGCTCTGTCATTCAGCCCCAGGTCCCTGCAGCAGACAGCACAGCCAGGAGGCCGACCACAAGCTCTTAAGTTTTTTACAGCTGGCTTGGCCTCCCCCTTGCCTTTGTGCCTCTTGCTGTTCTCCTTTATTAAGATGAAAGGGGTTTTAGATCTTTGCAGACACAGAGCCTGAGTGTGTGTTTGTGTGCGTGTGCATGCACGCCCGTGTGCAAGTGTGCACGGGAGGCACACAGCACTTCCTTTCCTCCCCACCTCTTTCCCCCTCGCCCCAGCCCAGCTGGGGCCCAGGCTTTGTGTCAGGTACCACCCAAGCCACAGGGGACCAGCGTGGCGGAGCAGCCCGGGATTTCTCAGGGTAGGGGCCAGAATCCCTCTGAGCCAGGACGTGAGTAAAAGGTGGAGGGAGTGGGTGGGGAAACTGGCTTTTCTGCAGCCACGGAAAAACCCTGGGGGCCCGTCACCCCACGTTGAGAGGTCAGGTTGTCTTTCTGAGCCGATTTCTTTGTTCTCACCTAGGGATCACAAGGAACGGGGTTCGCCGGGTACCAGTGGTCTGTTTCATTTCATCCATCCCCAGCTCTTCTGTGAGAGGGGGCAGTGGGCGTCCAGGGGAGGGCTCTGTGTCTCCTTTGTTGTCCTTTGTATTACTCCCTGGTTCCTGCGCCTCCCCTCTGGTCTCCTCCCCATCAAGCCAGTATGTTTGCTGTTGTCTGGAACCTGCTTTCTGTCACTGCAGCCTGCCCTCCCAGCCCCACAGAGAAAGCGTGGCTGGTCCCGAGCCTTCACTGTTCTGCTTGAGGCTGGGGGCGGGGGTGTGCAGAGAACACAGGGCGCAGGGAGAGATGGGGCAAGTTTGCGGTGCCCTGGGTACCTGCCCTGAGATGGGTGTTAATGGTCCCTCCTGCAACCTGCAGGCTCCCTTGTGGGTGCAATGGGTCCCACAGACAGAGGGAAATTGTGAGAACTACCAGCTGAAGTCAGACCAACGTCTGACAGCCTTCGAGAGCTACTTCACCACGGGAAATGGTTAGCACCATGTTCTATTGTTAGCACACCCTTGTGATTTCAGGTCTAGAAATTTGAGATGGGAATGGAGGAGGGTGGTCAAGGGAGACCCTTCTTAGGAAACACTCCTTCCTACAGTGGAGCAGTGAACCAGGTCTTCTTTTGAAAGGGGGTGTGTCCAGCACATAGGGTGAGCATACTGGTGCGTTCCCAGGATCACGCATGTCCGTAGTGTCATGAGCCGGCAGCCCTGCGTTAGGCCCCTGCCAGACTCCCTGGGGAATGCTGAGCCCTGACCAAGGGAGGCAGTGGTGGGGCGACACGGAACGCAACAGCTCATTCTGATGAAATGGCAGCGTCTGCAGCCTTAGTCCAGGCCTGCCCTGGGCATCAGGTCTTCTGCTCTCTTCCTGCTTGTGTGGCCTTGAGCCATTGCTCAACCTCTCAGAGCCCTGGGCTCCTACCTGGGAAATGGGACTGCAGAGAGAGCTGAGAATGAGACACGACCTGCACAGGTGGCCAGCCAGGCACTTCCTGCACTTAGAGGGGCTTCCCAAATATTCCATCTCCCTCCATTGCTTCTTGCGTCCCTTTCAAGAAACATTTGTCTCAGGAGTGTGGGGTGGGGGAGCAGGAGGGAGATCAGGAAAGCTCCTGGAAACAGTTTCTGAGATAGGCTTGCTGTGAGCACTGGGGTTGCTGCGGGGTTTCACTGCAGAGACCGGAGGTATGCACAAGGCGGAGGGAATGGTGGGCAGGAGATATCCAGGGAAAGTGGTTAACCTGAGGTGGCCGGGTCAGGCTGCAAGGGAGCCGAGAGTTCCCCTGGAGCTACCTAGGGCCAGGCCCTGAACATCAGGCTTAAAGCTCAGTCCTGTCTGGCATGGAAACGGGAGCCCTCTGAAGTGGGAAGGAAGACCTCCAGAGCCAGGGAGGCTATCCAGGGTGTCTGGGATTAGGGACAGGTCAGAGAAGCTGATTCCAAAGGTCCACACCTGCCAGTTAGTATGGAACCCCCAGGCTTTGATGCAGAGCAGATGCTGTGACAGAGGGGGCTGGGACCTTGCAGGTGCCCAGCAGAGATGTGAGTGCTAGTGGGGGCCAAGGTGGGAAGTGCAGTGTGCATTAACCTTGGAGACCCAGTTAGTCTCCTGGGGCTGCTGTAACCAAATACCACAGACTAGGTGTCTTAGAACAACAGAAATGTATTCTCTTTCAGTCCTGGAGGCCAGATGTGTGAGTTCAAGGCACCGCAGTGCCACACCCTTCAGATGCTCTAAGGAAGAAGCCTTCCTTGCCTGGTCCAGCGCCAGGTGGCCCCAGGCCTTCCTGGGCTATGGCAGCACCAGCCCCACCTCTGCCTCCATCTGCTATCGCCTTCTCCTCTTGGTCTTTTTTCTCATTTTCTGTCTCTTTATAAGAACACATTGAATTTAGGACCCACCTGGGTACTCCAGAATTATCTCAGCTCAAGATCCTCAGTTTAATTACATCTGTGAAGACCGTTCCTTCAAATAAAGTCACATAGACTTATCTTTTTGAGGACCACCATTCAACCTGCTCCAGGGCCTGCTGGATTGGAGGGACCTGAGGAGGAACTGGGGTGTGGGTCTGGACTCCGGGCTGGCCAGGGAGCCCCTTCCGTGTCTCTGTGACCTGCAGACCTCTCTGTCATCTCGTAGCCTCTTCCCCTTCTACAGCCCAGCCTAGCGAGTCTGTCAGTCAGTCAGTCAGTCTGTCTGCTCACCCCGAGACGCTGTGGTTTTCCGTGACGCCCTGTGGGTCAGGACCTCTGCTGTGCGGAGTCAGCGTGGCCAAGTGGAAGGACGCCATGTCCTTCCTGGGAGATTGATGGCCTCCCTGCCTTCTACATCCTCTGGGACAGGAAGGATGTGGGCTTTCCCACCCACAGCGGGGAAGTCCAGGTTGCTGTCCTTCCTGTGCCTGGATGGGGCAGCCATGTGACCCCAGTCCAGAGGATGGGGTTGGCATCCTGGTGGCTTTCGCTTTGTGGGGTACGTCTTGAGGGAACTTAATGCTCGAACAGGTGTGATGGAGCACCCTCTACGAATCTGGCCAGTGTGACCATGTGTGGCGACAGCTGAGCTCACCTTGGTGAGAAGGCCGCTCCCCTCACAGTGCATTTCCCAAGCCCTTGTCAGCAGGTCCACCTCAGCTGGGCACGGGGTGGCAGCCTCTCCTCTCTGCTCACTCATTCTCTCCTGCTCCCCCACACTCACCAGAGCCCAGTCTTGTCCCCCGGTTCCTCCTGAGCTTGGGTCTCTGCTCAGTCTGTCTGGGGCCTTCCTGGGTTTAGTGGGGAGCGGTGGGACTCTGGTCCTCGGGTTGCGGGAACCACAGACTTTAGTCTGTGATACCAAAGCTCCCTAGTGCAAGGTCTCTCTTTCCTGCTAGTCCCTGGGAAGGACAGGGGGAGGCTGTTGTGTAAGCCCCAAACACAGGCCTGGCACGCAGTCAGCCCTCATAAGTGCTGGTTATGGTTATTCTGCGGGTGGCTGCTAGGGCTGACTGGGAAGCACTGGAAGGAGCCCAGAGGCCAGGAGGGCAGCAGGTCCAAGGAAGCTGAGCCTGGCTGGAGGCCAGGGCAGAGGCCCTGCCCAGCGGGGGAGGAGGAAGGTGACTGAGGGATGGGAGAAGGGTTGCACAGATGCTGAGAAGGGGCGGTGGTGGGGGCCTAAAACTGCACCCTTTCCACCCACTTTCTCAATTATCTTTGTTAGGCCTCTTCCTTCCTATTTCCCCACTTCCTTTTTTTGCCTGCCCCTCCCTCTCCTACCAGGGCTTGAGGCCTGCCAGGACTCAGGACCCAGTCCCCACCCCCAGTGCGGCTCAGCCCCTCTCTGCACCCCCAAACCCCCTCTTCCATCCCTATTTGGGGAGCAAGTGGAAAGAAAGCAGCCAGAGATGCCCTCGCGGTGGCTGTATTACCTTGCCTTTGCTGGGGCATGGGTCAGCTCTGCAGGGACGCCGTTCTGAAAGGGTGGGGGCCCATCACGTTGAGAGCAGCATGTTCAGAGTCCTCTTATCCAAACACTTGTGGGGGTGGAGTCTGTCTGTCCCCTGGCCTTGAGTTAGGCAGAGGAAGAGGCAGCAGTTTGTGGAGACATGTGGCTCCCACAGCCGATCATGCCCTCCCAAACTCATGACCAGCCAACAACCACTGACATCCTGGGCGCCTGCAGTGTGCCCAGCCCTGAGCCTGGCATCCTGTGGGAGGCAAGGACATGTCAGCTTCTGGGCCTTGCTGGCCCTGTAGGTGGGAAGGCAGAGACCAACTTGTGGGTGAACTGATACAAGTAAAGAGCAGGAAGGTGACCCGACCTGCCACAGTTCAGACAAGGGCGAGGCACACAGGCACCAAGGGGCAGACTCCCCAAACGCTGGTGCCCTTGGACTCAGTGGGGAAGCTCAGGCACGTGGGCTCCGCTACACAGAAGTGTGGAACCAGGAATGAGGCAGATGGGCCAGATCACAGAAGAGCCTCACCAGGGCTTCAGGCAGACGGCTCCTGGGGCCCAGACTCCAAGTCCAGACTCAGGGTCAAACTCATGCTCTGCATTCAGCCTGTCCTTTCTCACCGTCCTGTTTCTCCAAGTCCTGGGAAGCTTGGGGGACAGCCGGCCTGGATGATTTGGGTGGTCGCCACAGGCAATGGTACATCGGGCAGGACTCTCGTCCCCTAGGGGGATGGAGAGAGACCACAGAGAGGGGGACAGACTAGACAGGGACTCTTAGAAACCACCCAGTGGATCAGCCTAACCATCAGTCTCTTCTTAAGATAGGGATGTTGGCAATGGCCGATATTCTGAAAATTAAAGGACGAAATACATACAAAGTACGTAGCTTCCTAAATGTGGGCTGTTGAAGACATCATCACTTTCACGACTACCATCTGTGTGGGAACCCCTGTGAGGGCCACAGGGTGGTATCCGCCTGCCTGGACCACCTCTGCCTCCTGCCCACCCTGCCCTCCCAGTCAGATGCATCTCCTCCCTAGGCCTCTGTCTCCTCATCTGTAAAATGGGCTTAGACTGCTATCACTAAATCTTGACACTAAATGTGTGGTTTTATTGCCCCCAAACAACCGCGTACCTCTTTAGCTGGGACTTGTGAAACTCCAGCACAAGGCCAGGTGCACAGTAGGGGTTCAGCCCAGACTTATCAACAGTTTGATCCACCCTTGGCCCCTTCTTTCTCAGAAGGCCCAGAACCTAAGCAGTAAGAAAATGACCCAAGTCACCCTTGGGGGCAAAAAGGGTGCTACCCTTCCATCAGCCCACCTCCTGGATTCCATTTCGCAAGAAAGCACACGTGGTGCTCCCTGGGCTCAGAGGGTGACACCAGGGTGAGGGCTGCCTTTGCTGTTGTAATTAGCAGAGCTAATTGCACCCCACGGGCTGGGTTGGGGGCAAAGCCTTGGAGAGCTCCAAAATCTGGGCTACAATGACGCTCAGGAGCTCCACCCTCCTGCTCCCTGGAGGCCTGCCCTGCTTGGGCATGGGCAAACTCAGACACCAGTGGGCATTAGAACCACCCGGAGGGCTCGTGAACACGCACGTGCTAGACCCTGGCCCTGCAACTTCTGATCAGCAGGTCTGCAGTTGCACCTGAAAATTTGCATTTCTAACAAGTTCCCAGGTGATGCTGGGGCTGCTGTGCTGGGAACTACATTTTGAGAGCCACTGTCCCAAGGGGATTGCTGAGCTGCCATGAATGGGGTCCTGGTCACCCCTACTGTTGAGGCTACAGTCAGTCAGCCCTGGGCACGGGGTAGAAGGCACACTGATGAACACATCGTGGGGTGGACCCAGGCTCCCACTGCTCTGGGTTCGTTGTAGGAATTCTGTCTGGAAGGAGGCAGGGAGGTGGATGTGGAGCTGAGGGGGTTCACACCCTCATCTCCCCAGCAGGCGGGCACAGGGAAGGTCTACAGATAAGGGTCCTCGATGAACAGGAATTAAACTCTTCCTCTGCCTTTTCATGGCCTGTTGCTCACACACCATTTATGCCCACAGCTCATTCTGCCCTGTGATCAGCTGGTGGCTGTCTTCTTCCGGATATAGGCTGTAGTGCTTTTACTGCCAAGGGTCTTTGCGGAACATCCAGCATGTTCCTTGCATATAGCAGGTTCTCTGTGAACAAAGCACTGTGGGAAGGACTTGGGCTTTACAGGTGGATGCAGACAGAACAGGCTGGATCTTAGCCAGGCTGTGCCTTTTCTAGTCCTATGGCGGGAAAAGTACCTCCT
The DNA here is from genome assembly GCA_004024845.1 of Tonatia bakeri. NCBI lineage: Eukaryota > Metazoa > Chordata > Mammalia > Chiroptera > Phyllostomidae > Tonatia > Tonatia bakeri. Next base: position 27,404 of record PVIA01006100.1, on the reverse strand, counting down.
CTCTTGGACTTTGGTTAACTCATCTGTTAGTAGGGATAACCGGCCGATTGGAAAGTTACAGGGGTCCCTGCATACAGGGCCCAGCACATCCCAGTGAGGACCTGATGAATGGCACTCATGGTGGCATTCCCTGGAGTAAGCTGTGGTGGAGGTGCTGTAGGGCTCTGGGGGATGCAGGAGTGAGGGACCCCAGAGAACGGGGTTGCCACTTGGGGTTTCACCCCGACGGCCTGGCCAGGCTCAGAGTAACGGTCTGAGTAAAACACTGGTTCTGGCCAACCACCTGCGGGCCTCTGCCCTTGTGACCCTGGCCCTTTGCCAAGCTAAGTTTAGCTGTGACCTGCACAGGCTGCCGGCTGCCATGCTCCGTGGGCAGGGACTGGGGTGGAGAGGAACTCAGCAGGCTTCCTGCCAGCTTCCTGGCAAGCACATAGACTCAGCCCTGGGAGTGACCCAGGTTTATTTTCAAAGCCAAATCCACCAGCTAGATATCTCAGGTCACATGTGTGGGGCAGCCTCAGAGGTGAGAGCTCTGCGCCATGGTGGAGGTGAACATCCTTGAACTGGGGGAAAGGGGCCCTTTGGGAAGGGGGGTGAGAAAGTTTGTGAGAGGCTGCAGCTGTCTGTCCTGTCTTCATGGTCTCCAAAAGTCTAACAGCCCAGATTCCCTCCCCTCATATTTTTGACCCCAAGTTCCCCAGGGCATTGTTCCCTGTGACTTGGTTTGAGGGGGGGCAGGACGGGTAGTAGCGGAGGCTTCCAACTCAGCCCAGTATAGTACTCACTGAGCAGCCACAGCCTGGCCCATTCCCTGTCCCTCAGGGTGCCGGAGGCAGGGCCAGCCATGCAGAGGTTAATGAGGAACAGAATGACCACTGGGATCCCACGCTGTCCCTGGGAGGACGTTGAAGTTTTAAGTAAGTAGTGAGTCAGCAGGAACTCTGCCTCCAGGAGAATCCAAGGCTCAGAAGGCTTCTCCCCTTTGCTGGGGGGCAGGGTGGGTGGAATGGTGTTCCCAGGCACCGCAATGCCAAGGGAGCATTTGTGCTTTCAAAGCACTTTTGAGCGTGTGTTCCTCCACACCCCTGCAACTTGGGCAGGGCTGGTGTGCCTAACAGATGAGAAAGGCTGATGAGGCCGAGATGGGGAGGCGCTGGTGTTGTCAGGGCCCTGCTCTTTGCCAGGCACTGTGCTAAGCACTCGAGGTAGATTATCTCACTTACTAGCCCAGTCTCCCCGTAACCGAGCAGACTGGGGCCCATCCACATGGTACCTTGGCGGACGACCCAGTGATTAATGCTGGAAGGAACAGGTCTTTATTTACAATATTCCAGCCTTGGAGGGGCTCCGAGCACTTCAGCTTGAAGTCCTCTTCTCCTATGAGACCCAGCACTGCCTTGCTCCCCAAAAGGCTATAAGCCAAAAGCCCAAAAGTTCCCTGTCTCCTCATCTGAATTTAAGCCAGCTGTGCAAACAGTCTCGCGGCAGCTCTCTCTCTCCTTCAGGGTCTGGGGTACACTGTCGTCAGCCTCCACGTAATAGTCTAGGAAAGCGTGTGCCGTGGTGCACAGGATCATGGAAATTCAGGAAAGACGCACCGTATTTGCCTCTGGATAATCTGCTCCCGTGTATAATGCGCACCCACATTTTGATGCACATTATACTCAAATTATTATGCCCGTAGTATGTAATCATTATACCCATGTATAATGCACATCCTCATTGTTCCCTAAAAAATTTGGGCAAAAAAAGTACACATTATACACAGCAAAATACGGTAAGTCCCAAGAGCCCAGACGGAGTCCAGGTTTGCAAGGCTGCAGGTCAGCGTCTTGCACGAGAGTCTTCGGAGTCAGCTAGAGTGGGTACGATCAGAGCAGCAACACGCCTCCACCCTCACTCCATCAGGCTGCGTGGCCAGATCCTGGCCACCAACTGCATAGCTGCTTGCTCACTTCTCCCTGTCACGTGGCTGCTCCATCACTGCCCCTCATGGCTCTTCTACTCCCTTCCAGGCTGCACAGCCGGCCGAGTCTGCCTTCCCTGCCTGCTGCGCCCGGCTCCTCCTCCTTCTCCTTCTCCTTCCTCCTCCTCACTCCCGGCAACACGGCTCCTCTCTTCAAGGTTGCCTGCCCTTACTCTAAATCCTGACCTGGAACCTCTTGTGTGACCTCATCTCCAACTCCTCCCACAATAAGCTACAGTTCCCAGTTCTCCTGTATCGTTTACATTTATTCAGCGGCCATTCCCAATCAGGGCAACAGGGACTCAGTGGTCCAGGGGGAACCCGCCACCCCTGGTTACTTCACCAGTCAGGATATGCCCTTAAAGATACACCCACCTTGCCCTAGGCAGTAGAACGGCTATTAAACTAGCCTGTTATGAAAAGCATCTTAAGCCAGTATAGTCAGCTCCCCCCGTCCTCCAACCAAGGACTATTGGGGTTTTCTCCTATTTTCCCTGGGCACAACCCTCGTGCTACACCCCGTTACATCCCTTTGAAGGATCAGCTGTCATTAGCTCCATCTCACAAGTAAAGCAGTGGAGCCCCAGAGAAGCCATGTGACTCCCCAAGACCACTCAGCGAGGAGCAGGCCAGTCAGCTTCCACAGCCCGGGCTCCTTCCACTGTGCTTCCCTTGTGCTCCTGTCCAGGTCTTGTGTGTAACCCTACTCATTCTGACCAGTGTTACTGCGGGCTGCCTGCATCCTGCCAGTGTTCCTTGTAGGGGCGTCTGGACAGCCCACTCCGTTGGCCCGCCCACTCTGTTGGCCCACTCTGCCTGAACCGCTCGCAGGAAGGTTCCTCTGCTATTCTCATCCCTTCACAGCTGCTCTTATAAGAAAACTTGCTCAGGGCAAGCATTTTGCTAAGTACTTCATATGAATTCTCTCCATCAAGCTTTACAAGGGAGGGATATAAACGACGAGACCCAGGTTCTGAGAAGTTCCGTGGTTTGTCCAGGGTCACATACGTAGTCGGCGCACGCGCTGGGTGCTAACCCAGTCTTTCTCCTCCAGAGTCCATCCTGTTGCCCCTTGGACAGGCAGTCAGTCGTCTAGTTGGTCTGGAGTTTTGAACGTTGCTGCCCCAGGACAAGGTGGTCCTTACGGCCCTCCACCCTCCTGCAGGCCCAGGGAGCCCTGTGGGAGCCACCAGGCAGAGAGGACTTTGTGTAGTCGTCGGGCTTGGCAGTGGCGCCACTCCCCAGTCGGGGCATCCTACCCTGAGTTGGCAGGGAGACTGACCTGCTGGACTGGGAGCTGCCAAAAGCTATTACTATGACTTGCCAGGGCCTGCTGTGCCTGGGGGTGGCTGCCCATAGTACAGAGGCCTTGAAGGGACTCAAACCCTCAAATTATCTCCTAACTGGCTGTTGCCTGGAATTCTAATATTAATACTCCTTTATCTTAAAACTCTGATTCAGCCCTGACTGGCATAGCTCAATGAATTGAGCTATGGGCCTGCGAACCAAGGGGTTGCCAGTTCAATTCCCAGTCCAGGGCACATGCCTGGGTTTCGGGCCAGGTCCCCAGTGGGGGGCATGTGAGAGGCAACTCCATGTTGATGTTTCTCTCCCTTTCTTTCTCTTTCCTTTCCCCTCTCTCTGAAAATAAATAAATAAAATCTTTCAAAAAAACACAACTCTGATCCACATTAATCAGCCAGTCTCATGGCTTGTCCTTGGACTACTGTGGCAAAACTTTCCACTGGTGGTTCTCTAATGTCGTAACCAGGGCTGACCTGTTTCTGCAATTATCTAATGAGCTGCTCCTTGTCTTGGGTAAGAAAAGCTGGCTAGCTGCCCCCCTACTTTTTCATCACCCCCACCCCCCTTCCAGTCTGACTTCCTTCACTTTCTCCCATCCTTTCTCCCCTCCTCAGGCAGAAATGCACGCTTTTGAATTCACCTATCTGTGAGGCCTGACCATGTCTGCGCACTGAATTCTGCTCCCAATGGCCCTGCCTCCCCACCAACCCATTGGGTTCCTGCTGACACAGCCATCTGTGCGCAGGGTGGAGTCACATCTGGGCAGCAACTCAGGCCATTTACATCCTGGTACTGCCAGGTAGAAACTGCATAGGTATCTTTACCTGGTGACAAAGACCTGCTGCTTGGCACCCCTAGGGTATGGCCCAGAACAGGTGGTTTTCAGGATGCGGATTCAAGATCGGGGAATGGGCTCAGGCTAAACCAGACGCTCCCATCAGTACTGTGGGCCTGTGCTGGGGGGGGGTGGGGGGAGCCCTCCGTGTTCTCTCTGTTGTTCAACAACAATCTCATTTGGTTATTTGCTCTCCTAGCTGAGGTCTCAGGCAGGAAGGAGACAGGGCAAGTGTGGAAAAGACCTATTGTTACCTCCCAAGGTTTCTGCCAGGGAGAAAAGGAGGCGCGATGTAAGGCTTACACTGTAAGACAATGCTTCTCAGACTTTGATGTGGACAGTATTGAAATGCAGATGATGGTTCAATAGGTCTGGGGTGGAGCTGAGATCCTGCATTTGTAACAGACTCCCAGAATATATTGCAGCTGCAGAGTGTGAATGGCAATGATTGTAAAGGGTTAGCATGTCCCCAAAAGTCCCTTGAGACCTAAAAATTCACTTATCTTGGAGGAATAGAGTATGTCCTTTCACAAGTAAGAAGTAGCATTTCAAGGTCAGATGACTTGCGGTAGGAAAACCAATGTTTGGTTTGTCTACAAGATTGTCCTGGGAAAGACCCAGGGATGAATGTCTGAATTTGGGGTGGGATCTTCCAGATCAGAAGGAAAGGTTTACTGTAAAGGAAGGTAAGGGCTGAAAACAGCCTCAGAATCATCCCTGTTCAATGAAAACATGCTGTGCACCACTCACTGCTGTGTCTGCAGTCTGCACGGGTCATCATGTCCATCAGTACGAAGACCCTGTGGGTACTGCAGCTTCCCTGGTGTGCCGTGAGGAAACAGGCTCAGAGATGTGAGCTAGCGTGCCTGACATCACAGCGAATCAATGACAGGGCTGGCTTGGGAGCCCAGCCCTCTTATTCTTAACCACCAGGCTCTGCTGCGTTGAGAAAAGGTGCATTTGCCACACATAATTGACCGGGGGAGAAGCGAATGTCTTATTCGAGACTTTTTAGGTTTCAAGTGATGGAAAAACAACTCAAACTGATTCTATCATAAAGCAGAATTTATTGATTTATATTACTAAAAAGTCCAGAGGTAATGGCTTCGGACATAGCTGGATCCACTTTCCTCTGTGCTGGCATCTTAGACAGACCCTGCTTTGAGGTAGCTAGAGAACCAACAACACATGTAGTCCTCTTCCCATTGGTCCCAACAAATCCTACCTCTGTCTCCTATTGGACCAAATGGAGTCATGTTCAATCCTGAACTAATCACTGTTGCCTGTTGGAGACTGGGGTTGGGGAGACTAGTCTTGAGCCGGGGTTGTATACTCCCCTAGAGCTGGGGTGGGTTCATCTCTACCCAAGCCTTAAGGACTGGGATTAGTAAAGGGTTGGTGCCCAGGGAAAGTCGGGTGTTACTATCAGAAACTCTACAGGGCAGGGTTGGTGGGAGGGTCCAGGGAAGCAGTGGTGCTGAGGGAACCTTGGTGTGACTGTCAGTCTCTTTGTGTTGCCAGGTCAGCTCCAGCCATGGCACTGGGGCTCTTCCGGGTGTGTCTCGTGGTGGTGACAGCCATCATCAACCACCCGCTGCTGTTCCCACGGGAGAACGCCACGGTCCCCGAGAATGAGGAGGAGATCATCCTCAAGATGCAGGAGCACGAGCAGAAGTTGCAGCTGGAGCAGCTGCGCCTGGAGGAGGAAATGCGGCTGGTGGCGGAGACGGAGGCCCTGGAGCAGGTGGCGGAGGAGGGCCAGCAGCAGATGGAGAGCCACACCGCCTGGGACCTGTGGAGCACTCTCTGCATGATCCTCTTCCTAGTGATCGAGTTGTGGCGGCAGGACCACCAAGATGGGCTATCGCCTGAGTGCCTGGGTGCGGATGAGGATGAGCTGCCTGGCCTGGAGGGCGCCCCGCTCCGAGGCCTCACCCTACCCAACAAGGCCACACTGGACCACTTTTATGAGCGCTGCATCCGGGGGGCCACAGCTGACTCAGCCCGCACCCGGGAGTTCGTGGAAGGTTTTGTGGATGACTTGCTGGAAGCCCTGAGGAGCCTGTGCAACCGGGACAGGGACATGGAGGTGGAGGACTTCATTGGCGTGGACAGCATGTACGAGAACTGGCAGGTGGACAAGCCCCTGCTGTGCCAGCTCTTTGTGCCCTTCACCCCCCCTGAGCCCTACCACTTCCGCCCAGAGCTCTGGTGCTCCAGCCGTTCGGTGCCCTTAAATCGCCGGGGGTACGGCCAGATCAAGGTGGTCCGGGCTGACATGGATACACTGGGCTGTATCTGTGGCAAGACCAAGCTCGGGGAAGACATGCTGTGTCTCCTTCATGGCAAGAACAACTTGGTGCGGCCCAGCAGCGAGGTGGAAGACCTACTGTGTGCCAGAGGTTCACCATACCTGGACACGATGCAGGTCATGAAGTGGTTCCAGGTGGCCCTCACCAGAGCCTGGCACTGCATTGCCCACAAGTACGAGTTCGACCTGGCTTTTGGCCAGCTGGACACCCCAGGGTCCCTCAAGATCAAGTTCCGCTCAGGGAAGTTCATGCCCTTCAATTTGATTCCTGTGATCCAGTGTGATGACTCAGACCTGTACTTTGTCTCCCACCTCCCCAGGGAGCCCTCCAGGGAGACCCCGGCATCCAGCACTGACTGGATTCTGTCCTTTGCTGTCTATGAGCGACACTTCCTCAGGATGACATCGAAGGCACTGCCCGAGGGCGCCTGCCACCTCAGCTGCCTGCAGATCGCCTCCTTCCTGCTCTCCAAGCAGAGCCGCCTGACCGGCCCCAGCGGGCTGGGTGCCTACCACCTGAAGACAGCGCTGCTGCACCTCCTGCTCTCCCGGGGGCCCACCGACTGGAAGGCCGGGCAGCTGGAAGCTCGCCTGCATGAGCTGCTCTGCTTCCTGGAGAAGAGCTTGCTGGAAAAGAAGCTCCATCACTTCTTCATAGGCAACCGCAAGGTGCCCGAGACCATGGGACTGCCCGAAGCTGTGCGCAGGGCTGAGCCTCTCAACCTCTTCCGGCCCTTCGTCCTACAGCGAAGCCTCTACCTGAAGACAGTGGACTCCTTCTATGAGATGCTCAAGAACGCCCCAGCACTCATTAGCGAGTACTCTCTACATATCCCCTTAGACCACGCCAGCCTGCCCCAAAAACCTGTCATCTTGTAGAGCGGCCGGAATCTCGAGGGCCAAGATGCTGGGCATCCCACATGCCCACCCCACCCCCACAAGAACATCTCAGGCCCTGTCCTGAGAAAGCGGCAGGCTTTGTTGGGAGCCGTGGCTAGCCTGCCAGAACCCAGGCCCTATAAAGTGGAGGAAACAGAATTCTAAGCTGGAAGGTAGTTTGCTTTCGCACACTGGGGCTGGCCGGTGAAGCTGTTATCTGGGTTTGGGGCCTGAGCCTTTGCAGCTTCTCCTCTTAGATCATCACGAATGGCCAAGATGATGACGGAACACTCGATGAACACTGAGTTTGAAATAATGCAACATGACTTAGGTGTAATTCTGTTTACACCGCAGGTCCAGTCTTTACTTGAATATCGGCAGAGAACTGAAGGGATGCTGACAGGGATCGTGAAAAGACTGCACGCCCCTATTCGCAGGAACCCTTGGCCCCAGGCATCTGCTACCAAAGCGCTAATAGGGACAGGTGTGGTAATTCACAACCATCCATTCGCAGCCTGCGCAGTAGGGGTCCCACTGTGGCTGGCATGTTTTTGTACTATTTGGAGACAAGACCTAATAGAGAGTCAAGGCCCCAAGTGGCTAATGTCTCTGTTGCACAGAAGCGGGTACTTGGTGGCAGAGAGAAGTTTAAGTTGACCACTTTTCCAGCTACACCTCATTCAGGGTACACCCCCTTCTCCCTGCCCCTTTTCCCAGCTTGGTGCTGTGTCCCTAGCACCATGGGCACCACATACCATGCTGGGTACAAATTCAGTTGTCCCTCACCCCTCCTTTTTCTCTCCACAGCTGGTGGGGGAGGGCAGAGGCGGAAGGTGGAAGCTGATAGAAAAGGAGAGGCACCAGGTGACTGGGGTGAAGGGCAGCCTAGCACCTGGGGTCCAGGGGAGGTTGCAAAGCTGCCCACGTGGTCTCCAACAATAGCCTCGAGCCCCTCATTCTGCTGGGCTTCATTTCCAGAGTTGGGTGAATTTCCTTATTTATTATCCCCTGTGCCTTTCCTTTCCTTCTTCATCTTTATCTTGTGCTTGGAAGAGACCCCAGCAACCAAGAACCAGCCTCCAGAGGCCAAGACCAAGCCTGACTCTCCCTCAGCTTCCCCTTTGCTTCCAGGAGAAAGTTCACTGAAAAAATTGCCTCGTTTATACAGAGAGGACAGAACTCAGCGGGGAAACGGGGATCTTTTATGCACCGAAGCAGCTTCTGAAGCAGAAAGCAGCAAGGCTCTTGGTGTTCATGCTGCCTTATTTATATTAAAGGAAGAATTAAATTCCTGCAAAGAGGAGAAGCTGGTCACAGTGTTTGTTTTTAATCGCTGAGGTTCCCAGGGCAGAGTTGGGAAGGGGGGTCGATTTCCTATTGACAAGCAGACGCTTTCACTCCTTTTTATCTTATGCTTTCAGGAAACTTTTTTTTAATTAGCAAAATAGAATATTTCTAGCCCATCTTTGAGGAAGCCTGCAGAGTTCCAGAAAGGGCCTTGGAAGGGCACTGCAGGGCGGAGTCCAGCCCAAGACCTTACTTGACGGAGCTGGATGTGTGCAAAGAAATGGGGGAGCCAGAAGTGTCTGGACGCTCTTGGCTTTCAAGGAGAGAGGTTTTCTTAGGTGGAAGAGCTTGGGCCCTTTGGGACACGTAGGCCTGTCCACTAAGGACAATCCCGCCATTCTTCTTCTCTTTTTCCCTTCTCCAGGATTCTTGGCTTTACCTGGCATCTGCTCACTTGCTGTGCAGGATGTTCCTGGGATGCACTTTGCTGAGCCTCCTCACAAGGCTAAAATGAGTAGGGTTGGCCCCAGGCCCGGAGGTTCATTAGGTTGGGACAGGCCCCACACCCTCAAAAGCCCCAACCCCTCCTGCACCTTGCTGAAGCACAGTCCGGGTTGAAAACCTAGGATCAGCACTTTGGTTCATAATTAAGTTGCCATCAGAAACACCTGGAGAATTTGGTCATATGCCCACACCCCACCTTGAACCTACATGGTGCCCAAGTAAGGCTTTATTTCTAAAGCTCCTGCTAGTAACTGATGACATCCCTAGTTGAGAATGGCTTTTTATGTCCTTTCCATATAGAACGTGAAAGAAAACTCAAGGTCTGCTTCCCCTGCAGAGCTATTGGAAGACAGATCTGGGAGAAGCCAATGAGCCTACTTGGGATCTACCACCCAAGTGGCATCAGCTACGGCACAGCTTCCCACAAGTACTCCCACACTCACACTGATAAGAGGAGCAGAGAGGATGGGGGAGGGAAAGCTGGTGGGCACATCTTTCTAGCAGGTCATTAATAGTCTGCAAGTGCTTATTGGGAGCCTAACATGCATGAGGCATTGCGGAAGATAGGAAAATAAATAGGAACAAGCCTGGGCCCTGGGAAGGACAGTAAGGTGGCCTCCCAAATGCTCACCTGTGAAAAGTGCTGCAGGAAAGACGGAGGTGTGCTGCTGGTGGGGTCAGAGGGGAAGCGCAGTCAGGGCTGCCCCTCCAAGTGTGGCCTCGACTAACCACTGGTTATCACCTCGTGTGGGTTATCACCTGGAGCCATGCCGCAGACTTCAGTGGGAGGTAGGAGTCATGCTCAAGAATCTGCACCTTGCCGAGTTCCCCTGGTGATTCTGAAAGTTCAAGAACCACTGATAACCTGGAGGGGTTAGGGCAGGCCTCAAGGAAGGGTGCTGCCCGATACAGCTTCTGAAAGATGGGCAGCACTGGTCAGGAAAAGCATTCCAGCCAGAACTGTGGAGTGAGGGTGGGAAAGCATGAAGTAGCATCCACTGTGTGCCAGGTACACTTCTACATGCCTTTTCAAAAAGTCATTTAATTCTTAATGTCAACCCTGTGATGTGAGGGCTGTTATTTTCCAGATGAGGAAACTGAGGTACCGAAGGGTGAAGTGACTTGTCCAGGGTCACGCAGTACCCTTCAAGTAACAAAGCCAGGCTTCAAACCCAGGCAGTGCTGAAGTGTGTGCTGCTATGTACTGAGAAATCACAGCAAAGTAGTTTGAAAAATGTTGAGTTGGGCTGCCCACGGCCTTGCACACTAAGGTAAATTTGAACTGGATACATTAAGTTATTTCATAAAAAAATGCAGACTTAGTGCAATGGTGAACTAGCTATTGGTGATTTTGAGTGAGAGAGCAACTCGATTTGCCCCAAACTAGGAAGCCTTGACCTGTGTGCTCGGTCCTACTGAGTGCCGTGGGGGTCCGTGGCTGGCTTCCAGAGGGGCTGGTGGCAGCTGTGGCAGCAGTCAGTAAATGTCCCAGAAGTCCCAACCGATGTCACTGTGCAGGCTGTGATTGAGAACATTCTCATGCCCCGTCCTGTCTGCACCGCATGAGAGAGAGCTGGAAGGCTATTTGGTTTGGCTGGCGGACCTCCAGCAGAGACAGCCAAGAGCCACACAGCGAAGGGAGTGTGCGCCTTCAACTCCTTGAACTTGCTTCATCCCCACCCTCTTCACCCTCTGCCTTGACCCGCTCTACCACCTGGGAGGGGCATCTTTTAGAGGTAATTTTTCTCATTGCTGTCCAAAGATAGCTTGTTTTCCTAACTAGTTTTTTTTTAATAAAAACAATACAGTCATGATAAAAAAAATGTTGACCACAGCAGACAAATTAAGTAACACGTAAAAGCTCCTGCTCCTGACTTCTCAGTCCATTTCCCAGCAATCACCAGCGTGAAGCTTCTTGTCTGTGCTTCCTAAATTTTTCTGTGATGTATCGCATGTGTGGATACAACACTTTTGTTCTTGTTCCCATAAATTGCATCGCACCATCTAACTTTCCTTGGATGTCTTTTTTGAACACTTGATTGTACCATATTCTTTCAAATAGCTGCTTACTATCTCTCTGTATGTACAGATGGATGTCCCCTAATTCACCCAGCCTCGCCTACTGAGGCACACTGAAATGTCCCACCCACTCCTACTTTTTTTTTTGCTATTGTAATCAACACTGCAGTGAACATTGTGCATTGAAGCCTGTTCGGAGTGATCTTTCCTGTCCTGATAATCGGTACACACTGTATCAACAGCATACTGTCTACCGATTCACCCCCAAGCACCTGACCATAAAAATAAACTTGCCTGGGATTTAGTCAGTGCTCATGACGCCAGAGTGGGGAAAAGCCTGTATTCAGCCAACTGTGACTTGTGTCCCACCCTGGGCCAGGCCCTGTGTGAACAACAGGAGTGCGAGACAAGGGCTGTGTCCCCAGGCATCTGGGTCTGTTAGCAAGAGCAGACCAGTGGCCACAACATAAGTACAAGAACAATGAAGGGCGGTGGTGACCAAAGGTGAAACTGTGTGGCTCTGGTCCCTGCGTGGCATGAGGGGAGTGGAAGCCACGTCAGCTGTGGGTTTCAGTTTTAACAGTGTCAGCTCCCTTATATGTGGGAAAAGGCAAAGAACCTCCCCCAAGAAAATCCACTCAACAGAGTTATCCTTCTGTCCCCAAATGCCGTGTCCCACTCATCTGAGCCCGGGACCAGTTTGTTGCCTCCTGCACAGTGTGGGGTCCTTGCTTTATAGGTGAAACACATTTTTCCATTGCTGATGTTCCTCCAAGCCCCACAGAGAAACCAGGAAACAAAACTGTCAACAAATTATCTCCTGAGAAAGTGCAACCACATAAACCTCAAAAATGTTCAGAGATGTGTATTTCTACTTTTCTTGACAGGAAAACAGGTCTTAGAAGTGGAAGGTGAGATTCGCTGGGCAAGGGTGGCTAGGATCCCATCGGTTTCTTTAAAACCCACCAATCAGTGATGTGTTAGGTTTCTCTTAGGGTAACTATGTAATATAGAAATAGAAATTAAAGACCCACTTCCTGGTGGCGCGACAGCAGCTGGAGGGTGGAGGCAGCGGCCGGGCCAGTCCTGTCCTCGCCATGAGGCCGCAGCAGGCGCCGGTGTTCGGGAAGGTATTCATTCAGCGAGACTACAGCAGTGGCACATGCTGCCAGTTCCAGACCAAGTTCCCCACGGAGCTGGAGAACCGGATTGATACGCAGCAGTTTGAAGAAACAGTTCGAACTCTAAATAACCTTTATGCAGAAGCGGAGAAACTTGGGGGTTAGTCATATCTTGAAGGCTGTTTGGCTTGTTTAACAGCATACACTATCTTCCTATGCATGGGAACTCATTACGAGAAGGTTCTGAAGAAAATCTCCAAATACATTCAGGAGCAGAATAAGAAGATATATGCTCCCCAAGGCCTCCTCCTGACAGATCCCATTGAGAGAGAACTTCGAGTTATTGAAATTACCATTTAGGAAGACAGAGGGATGAGCAGTGGAAGATAAACCATAGAATTAAAGATCCTAGCTCCAGCTGGGACTGTCATCCCTCCACTGGCCAATCGCAGAGCGTCCCCTACCTCTCCAGAGCATCATTCCCTTGTATCTGCTGCCAGAGCCACGGTGCCATTTACTCCAAGGACTAACTTTCTAAAATTCCACACCTGGGGTGACCTCTAGTCGCTCAGCATCCACTTTGCATCTCCAAATTATGTAGGACTCTCTAACCTTTTTGTTAGTTTCTGAGAAAACACAATGAAGCATTTCACTTTTTTTATTCAAAGCCAATAATGAAATATGTAGTTGGCCAGCCCAACGCAGTTTATTTCTTATCTGCCACCAGTACCAATGGCTCTCTTCATTCCCTGGGCCAGCTTACCAGGTGGCTGTAGATGTCAAGGTCATATCTTAGCCAGTGTTCAGTCTTATTTCCCCAGATTAATAAAGTGCTTTTCTTCAGGATTTTAGTATAGAGTAGGCTGTGTCTGTGGTTTTGTTAATGCATCTCCCAGATTTCAAAGAACTATCAGTCTTGCCATGACTCAAATCTTAAAGATCTGCTGTTAAGTTTCTCAAACTGATGTTCATTGGAAAAATGTTACTTGTCATATTATAGAAATTATTTCTAATAAAGCAGTATTTAATACAAAAAAAAAAGACCCACTTCCTGCCACTTCTCACAAGCCACTCTTGGGCCTGTCTTCCCAGCTGTCCAGAGATGACTCACCCAGCCCCCATGGCCTCACTGTTCACTTATTCCTGCAGAGTGAACTTAGCTATGCTAGACCCAAGGTCTCTTGAGACAGTGGTTGGACCCCCGAAGGCTGACAGCAGCCTTGGTTCTCAGCCAGAAGGCATGGTTAGTGCTGAATCAGCCCCCCAGGAATTGAACCGGCAGGTCAGCCCTGATATCTCCCAGCGAAGGACATGAGTCAGCCCATTCATACTCCTACCCCAGAGAGTCAACAGCAGAAGCTGAAGCAGAGCCAGATTCAGGGCTATGGAGGTTAGTAGTGTTCATTCCCCCTGATACATGCAGCTTTGTCTGTAACTATTCTTAAGAAATACTCTCCACATGTTTGTTTCCTCCTTGCAGCCTTTTATGATCCTGCTAAGCAGGGAAGCTCCACTAACCCAGAACAAGACAAGACTTCAAGCAGCAGGCTTGCTCAGCCTGGGTGTTTAATGATGCAGAGGGAGAGACAAGAGTAGGTCTCTGCCCTGTCTCCATGTGCCCACTCAAAATGGAGGTCCATGGGGGAGTTTCTGCCCACCAGACTCTCCCGTGACAAAACGATGCAAAGACCAGTGAGACTGAGAGCCCAGAAAGTATACAGCCAGAGCGAGGGTATCAGATAGAACATCACTTCTCTGGAGACATGGGTGCCTTCTGGACAGTGAAGAGGGTAAAGAGCTGTGACAGCTACCTCATGATGAGCTGTCTGGAAGAGGTCCAGGCTTCCGAGTCATCTGTACACCCATTCATTCTGTCATTCATCCAATCATGTAGTTGTTTATTCTCAAAACACTTACTGAGTGGCTGCTATATGCTAGGCACTGTGCCAGGTACTAAGAAAACAAAGTTCAAGGGAGACAGTATTCCTGCCTTAAGGGAGCTCCTAGTCATGAATTGCCAAGTACCACTTAGTTTAGGATGGAATTTTAAAAATACCTCCTGATCTTACATTTACAGAGTTCCCCATTATGCCTCCTGGTACCTTCTCCGTATGGCAGAAATGCACAGAAACACACACACACCCCTTTTGAGTGTTTTTCTAAACCTCTGAGCATAACCCACATTCCAGGTTTTGCAAAGGCTGCTCCTGCTAAGAGACACCCACCCTCTTCTTTTCCCAGTCCCCCAGTCCTGTGCTGCTGGAAGAAGCTCCCCTGGGTGGGCAGCACCGTCAGAACCTGCCTCAGTTGCTTTGTCCTCCTCTGTCTGACAAACCTACAAATGGCTTGTCCCAGCTGGCTCCCAGCCAGGGAGCTGAAGGCTGCTCTCCACCAGTGCCCTGGGGAGGGAGGCTGCCTGCCCCTGACTAAGTGGGCCAGGGACTCTTGCATCTGCAAGGCAATTCTTGGTCCTGCTGGATGCTTGGGAGGAAACGACAGGGCAGCGGACCCCACAGTTCTTGTCTGGAGCACGTGCACAATTGTCCTTTCCGAGAGTAGCACAGGCCTGGGGCACTTGTGGGCTCCACGCAGCAGCCAAGCTGCCCGGTAACTGGGCAGACCTGTGGGCATTTCAAATCCCCCACATGTTAACCCTCCAAAACAGTTAGTGCTCTCCAAGAGGACAGAGAAGGGACGTTCTACGTACTCCTCCATAATATGGAAGAGGGTACTGACTACCATCAACAACAACCTGGCAGGATTTCAGGATTCACCCTTTTAAACTGGGGGTGTAAGGAATGCGGAGGGGAGAGGGATAAATGTCCCAGCTTCCAAGAGCTCATGGGTCATTTGAGATTAAATCTCAGCACACGAAACCACCAGAAAACTCCAAACCATGAATCCACCTAAGTATAATGTAGTACATTCTATTCCCAAGTGACGGGAGAATGAGCAGAGTTCAAGTCTGATCATTTTCAGAAGCCTCGTCACGGTCACAGAGTTGCTCTATGATGGGAACTGAGCACTTCCCCGGCAGGCACCAAGCCCTTACCTGGATAATCCCATCATTTCTCAACAACCCTCTAAAATAGTCACTCCGTGATCCCATTTTATAGATTAAAAAACTGAGGCTTAGATTGGTTAAGCAATTTACAGAATTGAGTGGCACAGCTAGAATTTGAACCTGGTACGTCTGAGTGCACAGCCCTGCTCTTGTTTACTAGGTACACCACCTCTTTGCACAAAAAATTTTGACCTGAACTTGGCAAGAGAAAAAGCTGGTTGAAAAAAAAAACAATCCGAAAGGCTGCTCTGATGAGGAAGATTAGAGAGTGGAGGAAACAGCATTTGCAAAGCCTCAAGAGCTCTGGCGAGCCAGATGGGAGAAAAAGGTTTGAAAAGACCCAATGTCCAGCCTCCCAGGGATTCACGAATGGAAATGTACAGGTGATGGGGGTCCTGAACGGGCAGTGCTCAGTGTGGCAGGGAAAGGGGGTTAGGGGCTGGAGACGAATCACTGAGAACTCACATGGGCTGGATATGTGGCTATTTGTGAAGAGTTTAGATAACCAGTGGGACATAAACCACAGAGGAGTCAAGCTTGGTTCTCGAGGCAAGTAGCACAGTCCTCCTCCATCAAGGCCGTTGCCTTTGACAAAGGAAATGCAGATCAAGCAGGACAGGAAGTGGAGAGACGCAAGGGAGAAACCCTCCCCCGCCCCACCCACCACCACAGCTTTCAAGGAGCAACGTGGCCCCACAGACAAGCAGACCCTACAGCCCTGAAGGGACCGCTCTAGCTTGTACCTGATGATTTGGAGTTAATACACACTAATACTCGCAGCCACTCTGTTGCCCGAGATCAGAGAAATTTGGAGCTAAAAGGAATTTCAAGTAACATTTAGTACCATCTCCTCCCCCCACCACCGAACACCACCACTGCCACCTGTCCAGGCCACCTTCACACCACCCCCACCACGTCAGGATGTAACGGGACTCAGTCCAGGTGGCTCCAGTGCAGAACTTCTGGGGAAGGGAGCTCTAACAGCCTCCTGTGCCCATGGATTCAGGTGTTCGTATCATCTATGACAAGGAGGCGCTTTCAAGTGCTGTCCTTGGTTGAACCTTAATTCCTTAAATTTAACATGCTTTTATAAGATATACATCAATTATTAAAGTGGTTCTCTCTGAGACATGAGCTGATGGAATACCTCCTGTTCTTTCTCATTGTGTTTTTATTACCCTGATACATTATTGCTGCCACCCCCACCTCCACCCCCCAATAAAAGAAATGGTATTTTCAAAAGCTCCTCATGGAGCATTATTTAATTTCCTCTTTTCTCCAAGCTAAATCCGGAATTCACCCAGTGATTGACAGCCCAGGTTCTTCTGTGGGTGGCATAAAAAAAAAAGGGGGAAAGAAAAAGTGGAGGGTGGAAGGCAGTGCAGGTGACCCTAGCAAAATGCAGAGAGCACAGCTGGCGGGAAGGCACTCAAATCCCGAACTGGGCTGTGGGTGGCCAGCCTACAACCTCGCCCACAGGCACTTTCCCCCATGCTTTCTTTCCTGGTTCTTCAAGCTTTCTAAATTACTATGTGGAGCCCCAGAAGAAAACGTCTTTGGTCTTGGCCATCAGAGACACGCCATTATCTGTTGTGCTGACAGCGATTTTGGTCCCACACTCAACACTTGCCAGCACACAGGATTTATACCTGCAAAGACTGATCAACCCCCTCGTCCTAGCAGAGGCCACAGAAGCCAAGCAAAGATCCCAGGAAAATGTGACACACAGACCTTGCTCTGCGTTGGCTTGGGCACCATGGCAACAGGATGCCCCATCCTGAGCAGATGGCACAGCAGACGCAGCCCCTGTCATCGCCCTTGTCACTTGGCACCTGCTATAGCAGACCAGGCCACCTGACCAAGCAGGCTTGCTTCTGTCCAACTGGCAAGGAGTCACACTGGTAACTATTTACATGAGTCAAAACCCACGCAGAGGCCCAGATGGCTGGGCCAGGCTGAGACATGGGGAGAAATGGTGCTGGTTTGGGCTGAGTCAGAGGCGGGGGCAGCAGACAGCTCCTAGTGGACACCAACAATTAAAAACATCACTCCTGTTGCTGCCCAGTCTCTCAGCCTGGCTAAAGGCTGGCAAGAGATTAGGCCTGAACAAAGCTGCAAGGGTCACAGGCTTACCCCTAGACTCTGAGACAAAATGGCATCGGGGAAGCCCATCTCACTCCTGAGGCACCGGTCAGCACACCAGGACATGCCTCCGGGCTCTCTGACACCTTCTGTGCTTGGAGCCAGCAGAGGGGCCCTATCAAGCTGGAACAAGCTTTCCCACAGCAAGACGAGCACCTCCAATACACTGGGTCTAACACTGCGACCCACATGAGTGGAGCGATTGGGGGCTCCTGTGTCTTGGTCATCTTCATCATCTCTGTCACACGGATGTCCCACGGCGTGGTACACAACAGGCGACCAGAGGCATCTGCTGTGATAAATTGAAAGAGTGTGTGACGCACATCCAACAGAGTGGCCTTTGCCCATGACTGGGTTTGGGACTTGTGTACTTTTCTAAGGCAGGATGTCAACTACAGAACATTTTGTGAGCCATCCTGAGTCCCGACAGCACCGGTAAAATTCTGACGTCATTGTCCAGGATGATAACGGGCGTTTCGTTTCCTGCTTTGGAATTCTTTCAGTCATGAGACCCGTGGTGTCAGCCAGGCCCACAGCCAAAGTCTGAGTGAGAATGACATTCATGCACACTCACGCAGACTGAAGCTTTCGTTTGCCAAGTAGAGAGAATTTGAACGTGGAGTGTTTTCTTCTTCCTTTTCCTCTCTAGTTTTCCTCCTACCAGGGAAGTTGTGGAGGATGCCAGTCTATAGTGGCAAATGTCAATGATGGATAGGCCTTTAACCTCAACATCAGCATCAACAATCTGGAGGTCAAACTGGGCCAAAGGCCAAGGGGCCAGGCGGCACACAAGCTCCCATAACATGCTTGGACGTTAGCATTGGGTACTAGATTTCTAAACAATCCTTAGAACCTGTGGCCTAGAGGAGTCATACAAGTGATTATCAGAAAGAATACCTTTTCTCTTTGTTTATTGGGAACTTCAAAGAAAATTTAAAAAACTAATCGATCCACCCAAACACTTCCTGATACAGAATCACAGCATGGCTGAGAATTCTGGGTGGTCAGTCTCAGCAACTGAGCCCATAGTCAAAGGCCTCGGGGTGGTTCTGAAAATAGAGATTCAAGAAGCCCAGGAAAACGTTCTTGTCTATGAGAAGGGTGCACACTGTGGGGTCCCGCTTCATAGCTGCTATCCAGAGCCGAAGGGCTGGGGTGTGGTTCACGCAGCTGCAGGACAGGAAAGAAGTGTTAGCTCACCTGAGGAGGAAGGCGACAGGAAAAGTGTGGCAAGGCCTCACTTTTTAGATTTACAAGATACAAACAATGGGTGTGTTAAGACAATAAAGTTATCCTAGTCACCTTCTTATCAACTAAGCATGATCACTTACCAAAGGGAAATCTTATTTTTGGAATACCTGTGTGTGCTTTTGAATTGTATGAGTCACTATTAATTTTGACAATGCAGTTAAGATACTTTCAGGCTGCTTGTTCTGGGGAAGTAAGGTGCCTACCCCACACTGTTTACCAATGAACGACAGCCCTCTGAAAGAGACATTCTTCTGTCATGCTCGGACTGTGCTTTAGGGGGTTGAAAAAAACAAAACTAGTCATTTCCAAACTTTTTTTTAATGAGTAAAACAATCATCAAACTTTGAAATGATGGAGATGATTGGGCTTCATTATTTCAAAGATAGATCAGGAAATCTAGGTCTAGAACATGTCAAGTGACTTGTTCAAGGTATGCAGCCGGTTGGTGGGGGTCTGGGAGCAGAGGTGAGGGCTCCCGGTCTGTGGCTCAGTGCTCTGTCCCCAGAGGAGGCGGCTCTCCGTGATGTTTAAGTTGAGGCAGAGTTTAAAATACCTAAACACATTAAATCGGGTCCTCCCTCCGAGATAGTCACGGGGGAAGTGCACAGGACTCCTGCGTCGAGTCAAGCCCGTGCACTGTAAGGTTACAGGTGCGGCTCTGGCTGGGCAGGACCAGGCTCCCAAACGCCAGAACTGTCCAGCACCCACCAGGCAGCTGGCTGGGATTAGAGCAGGTGCCGGCATGTGTCCTCTCAGCACTGTGACAACAAGGCACGTGTTCTGCCCAGGGCCCCTACACGGCCCCGCAAGTCTCCCAGGCAATTTCTTCTACTGGAAATATCCCTACACTTCCATGGTGGCCATTTCATTTGTTTGTTTTAACATCTATTGCTTTTAAAATAATTTATTTTTAAAAAATCCTATCCCAGGAAGATTCCTCAGAACTGAGATGTAAGTAACATGTATGGTGTCCACTGGGAACTCAGGAGGTCTAAATCCACGGCCACCAACAGCGCTGAGACAAGTCACCGAAACTCTGTGACTGGGACTCACCACCTGCTTTCACCACGGCCCAAGTCTGGATGGGCTGCAGAGGACAGCGACTCCGGAGCTCTGTGGGAGGCCTTTGGACACCGTGTCTTACTAGCAGACACATGGGGGAAGTTTGGGCCCACAGACAGTGGCAGAAAAGCACAGACACGTTTTGAACAAGGAAACAGTTTGAAACCTGATTTCACTTCACAGGTCTCATGAAACACACCCAAAGGACAATGAATGGCACACAGACCATTTCAACCACTGTCACCCAGTCCGCCCCCAGGAATCCGTGATCACACGGTCGAGTGTCTTACTCTGCTATTCCATATACATCCAGTCGCTCAAACCAGGGCCAAAAGAGGTAATCAATCATGGATATACAGGGTCCACCGAAGAAGACGGTGTTCTGATAGCTAAGAATCTGAAAGTTGAAACAGAACAAAAGCATGTTAATTTACTAGCCTGCTGGCAGAGTTACAGACCCTAAATACAAATATCAAATTAGTTCCCACAAAGGGAGAACTTAGGCTTCGATGCTCCTTCCGATTTGTCAGGTGGTTTCCTCCACTCCCTTTAGGACAGTACTCCTGGCCACACTCAGTCCCCTCCCTCCTTTGAACAAGGCGTTGGCCATCTGACTGGAGAATTTGGAAGGACACCCCAGGCAGAGGAAGCCCAGGCCTTCCCTCTTAGCCTGGGGCAGGCTCCTCGGGGTGCTAAGTTCTCCATGGAGCAACTCTGCCCCTGGAGGGGGGGCCCTGCTTCAGGCCAGTGCTGCCCATGACTGGGGCCGAGGAGGGCCACAGTGGGACCTCTACTGGTTACACTTGTGACCCCCATCCTCCAGGATCCACCTTATCTGTAATTAAGGGGATGCTACAGTCTCCATGTGCCTCCTTCTTTTGCCTCAACCATTAAAAACGAAGGCAGGAAAGAGCAGAGCTATTTAACCGACTCCCTCTAATCACAGCATTGTCTTTCTATCACACTTTCTTTTTTATTTGAGCTCTTTCACCTTCACATTTTTTGGCCACTCAACATTATCAACCTTTTTTCTAACCCTCACCCAAGGATATATTTCTTATTACTGATTTGAGAGAGAGAAAAGCACTGAAATGAGAGAGAAGCGTCAACCAGTTGCTGCCCGTATATACCCCAACCAGGGATGGAATCCACAGCCTCTATATGTGCCCTGACTGGGAGTCAAACCCTCCACCTTTTGGTGTACAGGATGATGCTCCAGCCAACTGAGCCACCCACCCAGGGCTCAACATTATCATTAAAATAAAATTTCTCCTTCTCACCTGGGACAAATCTACCCAGACAGAAAACAAACTCTTAACAGACAGACAACCAAAGACCAAAAAAAAAAAGTACTTGAAAACTTAAAAAGCAAAAGTGCTGAGCAGAGATTATTGTTGGGCCAGTTCTTCCCAAAGAGAAAGGTATGGTGTCAATTACCTACTTAAGTTAATCAGATGACTCTTTGACCCACATAACTCATAACCAACTAAATACTTCCCTACAGCTATAGATCTAGATTCCTATATCCTTAATCCAGGTTTTCACATTTCTCTCTATACCGATCAGGCTTGATGCTTCGTGCCCCAGACCAGCTGTGGACTCTATGGCATAGTCTAGGTCTGTAGTGAAGCAGGTAAGTTCTGGAGCCAGCAGACCTGGTCCCGTGCTGGGCTCTACCTCCAATGCAACATGGAACCCCAGGCGACTTAGGTACTTCTTCCTCCAAGTCTCAGTTTTCTCAGCTGCAGAATGGTGGTAATGTCAGCGCCCACCATGCATGAATAAACATGAGCTCTTGTGATAACAAAGCACAGAAACCTCAGAAGGTTACACCTACAGAAAGTAAGTCCACCCCTGATATAAAGGATCAATGGGATCCCACCATCCTTCTCAGAGGAAAAGCAAATCTTGTGCCCTAAAATCTAAGTCTTCATTCTCTCCCAGTTTAACATAGACCAGTTCCCCTGACGGGCGTCCTGAAAGCCTGAAAAAAATGTGAGGTAGCATCACTTTGTTCAAAGAAACTAACAGGATGGTCAAAAACACCAGAATCTGGCCAATAAAAACTCAAAACAGAGGCTATTTTCAGCCATGTATAAACAAGATCTAGCTTACAGAGTAAAGGAACAAAGAGTTCTAGAAAGGCTCAAGCCTTCTCTATGTTCAGGAATAAAAGTACTAACTACCCAAACTTTTATCACTGTCTTTGAAACACACACCTCCAGCTTATTACTGGCTTTCACGGCACAAATCAGAACCACCAAATCTCCAAGGATCGACTCTAGCATTTCTGCATAACTCTTCTGCTTTCCAGGGCAGAGGTGCTGTGCTTTTGGGAAAATCCTTGCCAAAACAAGTCACATGTAGATATTTAATGGAACCCACAATGGATCCCTTGGCAAAGTAATAAGCTATTTTGAAAATGAATAACTGCTTAGTAATTGATGTGTATTTAATATAAGTTTTTAAAGCTTTTCATCTACTTGAAGTAGGAGTATGCCTTTAAAATATTTATGATCTTATAGATATGATCAATTTGTATATAAGCACTCAGAAAGTTATTTAAGTCCTATTGAGGTACTTTGTATAATAAAAAGTCAAAATAAGCACATGGATGAAATGAAAGAGGCATCAGTTATCTGCTGCCAGCATCTGCCCCACCTCCCAAACACACACACATTCCCTGGCACTTTTCTTAAATCCAAGTGTGACTTGGGACTGTTCACATCAAAATCCTCGGAGTTCTGGATTCCGCTGCAAATTCTTGAGCCCTGCCTCCGACAGGCATTTCTCCACCAGACTTCTCACAAGGCAAGTCTAAAGCTCCCAACAGAACATCCTCTTCCTGTAAACAAGCACAGCCTGCCAGCTCCTTTACAGACGCTGCAGCCCAGTGATGCAGGAGAACGCACTGGCCAGGCCTCCTCAGCGGCTCAGTGAAGCCTTGGGACCCTTGAGGAAAGTCCGAATGGGAACGTTCCCTTCAACGCAAACCTGGCAGCTTCCCAACACGTGAAATATCCTTTCCCCTTGTAATCACAGAACATCACGCAGGAAAGGCCTCTGGAACTCATCTAGTGTGACCCGCCCCCCACCATCCATTTTACCACTTTTTAATACAATGCTCATCGCACAGAAGATTAGAAGTACAGTGTAAAAGAAGTATACAATAAATTATTAAATATGAAAAATAATAAAATGCTAAGATCTGGGAAAATAAAAGTTAGAACAGAAGGTCAAAACCTTGCCTTGGACTGTCATTTACACTACTGCCTAGGAAGGAAAACGGCATCGAGATATGAAGCCAGGACTCCTGCAGGTCTCCTGCAGCTTTGAATTTGACCTGTGTTTCCTGCTGCCCAAGTGGAGAGGAAAGGACACTGGAGAGCTGATTCTTGTCTCTCACGTGGAAGCACAAGAGACTCTCACTTTCAAGGAAGGAAACTCAGTGTGGGGGGTGGGGGGTAAAGGGACCCCCTGCCAGAGCTAAGACAAAAACACCATTCTCATGTTTAGACGAGGGGCAATCCTGGTGTCATTCAGCTTCACAGACAAGGATGTGTGAAGACTCTAATCACAGAAGCTTCCTCAAGTCTCTTGTGAATTCTTTGCTTCTTTAAACTGAAGTGATAGAGGAAAGCTTCGAATCAGCCAATTCTGAGAGCCTCTCCCCTCTCCAGGCGAGGACTGGCCTAGCTCAGCCACCCAGTGCGGAGCTCCTCCTCACTGCTGCCCTTTCTCCCCCTCTCTCAATCCGGAGCACCGAACTGACCAAGAGGTGAGACCCGCCAACATCCTCCTGGTGGGAGAGCTTGCCAAAATTCTCTCCTTCCTGTTTTATTCCATTGGAAAGAAGGTCTTTGGGCAACTCAAATGGTTCTTCTGTGTTCTCAGTTTAAACTAGTCCCTTGCTCATAGCCAGTGAGCACCCCTGACAACTTTTAAAATAGAAGTAAAATAAACTGGCAGTCCTAATTTCTAATGTATCTTTCCTATGATTTGTCATCAGAAAGTGAATGTGAAGCTGCTGCTGCTGTGCCTGGATATATATTAATATCCAACGTCATTTTTTAAATTTTTTTATTTATTGATTCGAGAGAGAGAGAGAAATCAGTTTGTTTCCCTTATTTATGCACATACTGGTTGCTTCTTGTATGTGCCCTGACCAGGAATCAAACCCACAGCCTTGGTGTATAAAGATGACACTCTAACCAATTGAGCTACCCAGCCAGGGAACTAAGGCCATTTAAAAAAAATTCTATTTTGGGTTCTTTCTGTCCCCTGCCTGCCACACCTAATGATGTCGGGCATTCTAACTGTTGAACAGCTTCCCTCACAATGGAACCCCTCACTTCCAGAGCTGTTGTCCTCGGTATCACCAGACACGGCAGAGGAGCCTGCTTGGAGAAGACTGCTCTTCCCGGCCCCAGACCAGCCACACAGGGCCACCCCTGGGGAGGCAGCTGGGTCTCTGGCTTCTAGCCCTCGGGCTTCCTTAAAGCATTAACACATCTTTAATTCAGGGGATAACCATTTGATGTCCTGGAATAACAGACAGTATATATTTTTAAAATTTCTGTTCAACAGTTAACTGAAGAATGACTACAGAGGGGTCCCTTGCTTTAGGCTGTGATAAAGGATAAAGAGTGAACAAGCAAATGAAGAAGATGGGACGTCTGGTTTGACGAGGGTACACTTCCCACTCCCGCTGAAAGGTGAAAACCTGGCAGGAAGGTTCCCTCACCCTCCGCAAAGGCCTCTCGGACTCCCCCAGGGGGACGGAAAAGAGGTTCTCTCTCGGCTCAAGTGGAAGGAAAAATAGTGCACTGGGCTCCCTCTTGTGGCCATCTGTGGTGAGGCGCACGGACTGTGGCACCCCCAGGAGGTTCACCAGGGAGGAAGAAATCTGTACGGTTTTTGCGGACAGGCAAGATCATAAAGAGAAGAGAATCCCAGACTTCCCCAAACCAAGCATTCTAAAAAGCTTCAGTCTGCAGCCCTGGACTCTAGGATTCAGCTTCAATAACTCCCTGCCCGGCACCACCGTCTTTTACACTATTGCCAAGAAATCATCCCCTGGCCTCTAACAAGGACAGACAGCAGGGTGGCTCACAGCGGGCGCTACTGCCGGAGATGGAGGAGGAAGAAAGCAGTTTTCCTTGATGGAAAGAGTTCTTAAGAAGCTGAACCTCCACCTGCCAAAAAATCAACAATTCAAACCCTTATCCAAAAGCGACCGTAGAGTACTCCAGAACAGAAGTCTTTTGAGTTCATAAAAGATAAGGGGGTATTCTCAAGATTTCAAATTTTGGGTCCCTGCTACACTGATATACAGCTGAGGCTGAGCTAATGACAGAGGACCGGTCCCCTGGAAAACAAACCAAGGGCATGGAACAAGCAGAGCACAGAAAAAAATCATTTCTCCTCGAGAAAGAAGCGTCAGAAGCAGTATCTGGTGGAACACGCGCATCCTGAGTCCACCACTTAGGGCCTACAGTCCCCTGGGAAGATGCAGAATGCATCCTGCTGACATTTGGGGGTTACAGGACTACCCTGAAGTTTCTATCCCGGAATCCTCTTAATGGGCTTAATTCTTTTGTCAAAGTATATTTCTAAAATAGTGGGGGGCAAAGGGGATGGCGGAGCTAGTAGAGCAATGCTTGACAGGTCAAACATCTTTAAAGTGACGTTTTCATCCACTGATGAAAAGATAAATGAATATTTACCTAATCTCTGAAGGGGGGGAAGTACTTCCTGTGTATAAAAACAGTGGAAGAAATCACAACAGGAAAGACTTATGGCACAGTATGTTTAATGCTATATTTCTGCATGTACAAAAAAAATAAGCCAAGTAAAAAGTTATAACAAAAGACAACAAAAGTTAAAAACATGCAAATATCCTTTATATATACAAAACTCTTTAAAAGGAACTTTTTCAATCGGCAAGGAAAATCAATAAGACCTTGGCAGACAGATGGCTAACAGACCATTGTCACAAAAAGAACACTGAGAGACAGCATACTTTGGGGTAAACATCCCACTCCAGTAGCAATCAAACAAATACACATTACATCAACAACAAGAAACTACTCTTTCTCTCCAAAACAGGCAACTGTCTTTTTAAATGAAGTCTGCTGACAGTGAAAAGGGCAGAGAGCAAAGGGCATTTTAAATGCCGCTGGTAGGGGGTGAACAGCACAAGTCTCTGGGAAGAATGTACAGCTCCAGCCTGTGAAGTGTCTGTGCCCTTCGACCTGGAAATTCTATTCCTGGAACTTCCACCTAAACAAGTTTTCTGCAATAGGGAAAACACTCTTATGCAAAGCAGCTGCTGTTCCCTGCAGCATCATTCATAATGGTAAAAAGGGCTGGATAAATAACTTTATGGTTTATACACATGCCAAATTATACAGAATGAAAAGTTGTGGTGTTTTCCACTAGAAATTTACACATATGTCCTTCCCATAAGTGGCCTGAAGTGATCTCTAAAAATGGTTCACTATCCACTTGACCCAGAAAACCCCACAAAATCATACAAATCTAAAGGTTCAAATCTTTGTGTCCACTTTAAGACCACTCGTGGAACTGCCCAGGCACATCTGAAAAGCCGCCCAGCATCTGAAGGATGTCACCTCAGAGAAGCAGTGTGTGCCATTCCGTCGTTACAATGGTGGAGGTGGTAGGCATGCCCAGGCCGAACAGTGAGGCTGGACACAGGGTCAGTGGCCCAAGAAGAGTGCTCAAATTTTGCTGCAAGTGCTTTAAAATGCGAAGAGTATGCCGAACTGCAGGGATGTGCACCCTCTGGTCATTGAGCACACCCAAGTGGAGAGAGCTCCCGAGACGTGGCAGAACTTACAGAGCGTGTGGGCGGATCAACCCGCACGAGCTCCTGCTGCCGCACTGGGACGAGCCTCACGGAAAAAGAGAAGATTGTTCCCAAACCAGAAGAGGAGTTTGCACAGAAGAAAAAGTTATCCCAGAAGAAACTGAAGAAACAAAAACTTATGGCCCGGGAGTAAATTTAGCATAAAATAAATGCTAATAAAAGGAAAATAAAAACTTTAGGGACTGTTGGCCAAGATGGAGGCATAGATAGACACACTGTGTCTCCTCACACAACCAAAAGAAGGATGACAACTAATTTAAAAAACAAAACACAACAAGAACTGAGAGAAAATCGAACTGTATGGAAGTCTAAAAACCAAGGAGTTAAAGAAGAAACATTCTCCCAGACCGGTGGTAGGAAGGGTGGAGATAGGCAGAGAGGACTCATGGCAAGGCAGCAGCTGGAGGACCGGGTGGTCCCACATTCACGTTCAGATAAACAGGGAGGAACAACTGGGGAGGAAGACAGACCGCACAGCCCAGGGTTCCAGCTCAGGGAAATGAAACCTCAAAGCCACTGATTGAAAACTCCTGTGGGGGATGAGGCAGCAGGAGAAACTCCCAGCCTCACAGGAGTATTATTGAAGAGACCCACGGGGTCCTAGAATGTACACAAACCCACCCACATGGGAATCAGCACCAGAAGGACCCACTTTGCTTTTGGGTAGTGGGGGAAGTGACTGAAAGCCAGAAGAGAACTGAGCAAGCGGCACTTTTCCTCTCAGCCCCTCCCCCACAGACAGCATCACAACACAGCCACGTGGTTGCCC
>PVIA01006099.1:66524-103005 GCA_004024845.1 Tonatia bakeri | reverse complement strand
TGGGATGCCCTGTGGTAATTTCGTTCTTGATCAGAGGAAAACACTCTTATGCCATTTACTTTCAAGGTTTTGATTTCTTGATTCTACTTGTGAAAATCTTTGAACATCTGCATTTTATTTTATTTCATTTTATTTTGTTTACTTCATTTCCCATCCATGCTACTATCCGGGAAGTGAGAAGATCTAATTCTGCTCTTTTCTCAGTGGAATGATATCTGTTTAGTCTTCCATAAATGGGAATCTACAATGAATGCCTCCTACCACTGTTGTGAAGATGAAATGCAGTCATGTACACAAATATGCCTGATAAACATGCAATAGATATTTCCCTTCCTTCAAAACGAACTTCTTGAGGTGGGTTTTCCCCTCAGCCGCTTTTCAGGCAAAAAAATATTTATAGTGATTACAATAATAGTAAGTATAGTTAATATTTATTGAGAGCGTAGTCTGTTTTGATTATAGCTTAGTATGTCGTTTATAGTATTATGTGATCAAATAGGCACAGAAACTCTGTGAAACAGTTACTGTTATGACCCCCAATTTTACTTTTGAAGAAAATGAGGCTTAAGGAAACTAGATGCTGGGCACACGGTCGTACAGCTAATCAGCAGAGGGGCCAGGACTGGAGCACAGGCGGTCTGACTGAAGACCTATGGCTCTCCGCACAGTTCCTTCCCCTGCATCTGTTCAACACAGTGATCCCAGTTTCTTATCTAAGAAGAATAATGGATGTCAGGCCCACTTATTCTTTTCTAAAATCCCTCCTTGATCATGGTTTCCCATCAGCAACAGACTCCAACCCTGGCTCCAGACATCGCCCAGGTACCATGCCCCAACCACACCAAACTCCAGGGTGTGGCTGCACGGGCCGTGAGTTCTTACACAGCTATTTCTCCATGTGGCTCTGGAAACCTGGAATGTGTTCTTCTTCTGTAGTCTATGTGTTTCCTTCTGTGAAGCCTGCCCTGTTCGTTCAGTAAGCATTTATTGATCAGTGCTATTTGCTAGAGTTAGCTCCAGGGCCGACTTAATGACCTATCTGGACCTACAGTGGAGCAGGAGGAGAGAAGCACAAATCCCAAGATACTGCACAGAATGATAACTGCTGTGAAAGTCCTTTGGCTTGCTTTCAATTTATTCATTTATTTATATACTCGGTTGGAGCCTTCAGTGGAGCCCTGGCCGGTGTGGCTCAGCTGGTGGGTTTTGTCCCACAAACTGAAAGGTCGCAGGTTTGATTCCTTGTCGGAGCACATGCCTGGGTTGTAGGCCAGGTCCCTGGTTGGGGATATGTGGGAGGCAACCGATTGATGTTTCTTTCGCACATTAACCTTTCTCTCCCTCACTCTCTCCCCACTTTACCCTTTCTCTAAAAACTAAATAAATATAATCTTAAAAAAAAGACTTGCATGAAGCAGACAGTACATTAGGAGCTAGGGATATTCCTTTCCTTTCACTACTCCTTTGTAGTGATGGTGATGGGTAGAAAATAGTGACAAGTATAAGTAAGTAATCTAAATGATAACTACATATTGGGGTGACTGGTCTTAAGAACTGAAGAGCCAAGTGCTAGAGTGACTAAAGTGAGGTGGGAGAGGGGGCCTAAGTGAGAGTAACCGGGGAAAGCTTCTTCCAGAGGTAACTTTTGAACTTGGAGGAGGAACTAGCCATACTAGTGTTCTAAGTGAAACAAGGGGAAGTTCAAAGTCCCTGAGGCCACAAAGAGCTTGTGTTATTCAAAGACTAGAAAAGAGATCAGTGTTAAAACTTGCAGGGGAGAAGGGGATTTAAGGGGACTAAATGGTAATGGGAAAAATACAACCCCTCAGAAAAACTTACCAGAATTCCCTTCTCAAGCTTTAAGCTGCTGGGAAGACCCATCCCTCTGGGAGGGCCCACCCCTCTGATAAGACATTCTTTCATTCATATATTTACAGTGATTACAATAATAGTAAGTATAGTTAATATTTATTGAGAGTGTAGTCTGTTTTGATTATAGCTTAGTATGTCGTTTATAATACTAATTTAATAATAATAATATCCCTCTGTAGCCAGTGCCTATCTGCTGCTCACACCCTCTGAACACCCTCTGCTCACACCCATGAACATCTTGAGGTCAGGAGGCATATCTCACCTTTGTAAGTTGCTATATCTCATGGTCCCGTGTCCGTGCCGGGAACTCAACGAGTCGTACTGACTTGAATGAATGAGTGAACGATGCGTCCAGCTCCATTGTCCTGGTCTGACTGCCCAGGACCACCACTCACTCTGGATGCACGGTGTACAGAAACATCACTGTCAAAGCGCAGCTCGCTCACATGGAAGAAGATTGACTCATCTGGGCGTCTTACACCCATCCTTACTAATCAGCTTTTAGCCCTAGTTGCCGGGACAGACGTGAGAACTAGAAACTGTACATATTCGTAGGGTTCACTTCACACTGCGTCTGCTCTCATGTCCCTTGGTAAATTCCATGCTCAGAGGCTCATTATCTGCACACACACAGCAGCTATATAATAATTAGTCTTGAGGAAGGCTGCATAGTAGAACGATGTTCACACTAATTAGTTGCTGGGTTGCGGGAACTTCTTTGTTTATTGACCCCAGAAGCTTTTGTGCTTCTTCCTCTAACTTCTACCAGATTGAGAATTCCCTCTTTGTGTTTTAATTTGTAGCTGTTGTCATCAGCATTTCCTGAGCACTGGAAACGCTGTTCCCATTGATTGTTTATGATGTGACAGACATTATACTAACCCCTTAGACTGCATTGTCTTGCTTAATCCCCACAGCAGCCTCGCGGAGGTTTGTTCATATTTTGTAAATGAGGACACTAAGGTTGTGACTTGCCAGCCAGCGAGGTCTCAGGCTTGAACTTGAAGTCAGGACAGTCCATGTCCAGATGTCTTTTCTATTATGCCAGTGATTCCAAAACGGAGTACCTCCTACTCTTCAGGTATTCTAAAAAGAAATTAATAAGTTTGTTTTTTGTTTCAGGGATCATCCTAGGACATTAATATGAGCATGCTTGAAGGCATTTATAATGGAGTCATGTCAGATAACTTCTGGCCCCAGCTTGTCTTTGTGTAGTAGTTGCACTGAAGCAAATGTTAACTCCGAGTGCTGCGTTTGTCAGACTGGGTTCTTTTCAAGGGGCTGCTCTTCTTGAGAGTAAGACAAAGCAGTGCAATGCACCTGTTACACCCAGCGGCCTCCCGGGCAGGACCCGGGACTGGATGCCGGAGGACTGCCTCCTCCCCACCGTGAGACCCAGAGCCACTCTGGTGCTCCTCAGGCTCTGGGGCACCGCCGTGCTGGTAACAAGCACTGTCAGTGGGGATACTTCACACACTCCCAGTGACTGGAGCGCTTTGCGCTGATGCAAAACCTCCGGGAACCTGCAGGGCAATCAAAGCAGGCTGGCTGTTGCTCAGCACACAGAGGCAGGGAAAAGAAGAAGCTAAAGACTTTCTTGAGAAGTAAATACTATTTTTAGAAGAGCTTCTCAGAAATCCAAAGAGCAGGAAGCAGATAAAAAATGTTGCTGGGGTCCTGCACAAGGGGCACACAGCCCCGATCTATGGGTTGGAGGTGGGCACCTTCACAGCACTCGCTCCGGCGAGACCTACAGAAATTATTTTTATTCTACAGAAAATAGAAAACATGATTTTCAGATCTTCACTCTCAGATGCAGAAAGCTAATCAATTAAGCTGCTTTGAAGGCTGCTGTCTAAAAAATGTGGGGAGGTCCAGGGGAACTCCTTCAGCTCTGACCTTTGCTGTGGCTGTAGTTGGAGCATCGGGTGCATGGGGCCCGGGAAATGTGTCTGCAGCGGGGAACGTAGCTCACCTGCTTGAAATCTGGAGGACAAGCGTGGAGATGGGTGAAACCATTACTGAGTACAAAATCCCATGCTATGTAGTACCAGAGTCACATATTTAAATGATCATGTATTTAAATGACCACATATTTACATTTCCTGAGGACACACAAACAAATTCACTTGCATTTTGCACCTCTACCACAAATGAGGGTGTGCCGAAAGGTAGGAAAATTAAAATTAAAGATAGGGTGGATGTAGCTCACTGATGTATTAGTTCACTAGGGCTGCTGTGACCAAGTGCCACAGACCGGGTGACTTAAACAACAGAAATGTACTTCCTCACGATTCTGGAGGCTGGAAGTCGGGGATCAAGATTTCTGTAAGGTTGGTTCCTTCTGAAGTCCACGAGGAAAGGAACCATTCCAGGCTTCCGTCCTTGGTTCATGAATGTCTACCTTCTCCATGAGTCTTCACATTATCTTCCTTCTGTGTTCAAATTTCCTCTTCTCATGAGGACACCAGTTATATTGGATTGGGGCCCAGCCTAATGACCTCCTTTTAACTCAGTTACCTCTTAGAAGGTCCTGTCTCCCAGTATGCTCACATCCTGAGCGATGGGGCTTAGGAATTCAGCATGAATTTTTGTGGGGGGACTTAGTCAGCACGTCACAGTTGAAAAGAGAAATCTATTTGGCAGCAAATAAAACATGATTTATGGGGCCATGCCTGCTGAAATTTTACATATTCTAGAATTCATACCTTTCCCCTTTTTCATAAGTCATGATTTAATTTTTGATAAGTGCCAAGTCATGTACGATTAAGCATCAGATACGATAGAAAATAATGATGTGCCAAGTGCAAACTACTTATTATTGTTTATAATGATACGCTTTCATTTCTGACTTGGGCTACTAATAGAATTTATGAAATTTTATCAGCTTTCTATGTCCTCATTATTGCAGAAACAAAGTTTTTACACATTTAAAATCATGTCAGAAGTAAACGTTTTTCTTTCCTGTGTGGGGGCGGAAGAAGTCTGGATCTGTGTGTGGGGAGGTCGCTGTCAAGAATGTGAGGTCAGCGGGGAGGTCACTGTCAAGAATGTGAGGTCAGCAGTGGTCTGCACACTGAGGAAGAGGCAGATGCTTTTGCTGAATACAGGAAACCCTGACATTAGTTCCACCAATCCGTGGTTCTGCGTGTGTGTGTGTGTGTTCACGAGTGTAGTTAGGGCCGCTAGTACCACCAGGTATGACAGCCTGTAACAACTGTCACAACCACCACAGGCGCACACCCCCTGAGTCTCTACCATAGCCATCAGAAAGGCGTGCGACTGCCCCTGTACATTCTATACACAGACAAAATTATACTGACATTCTAGAAGCTACCCGTATAAAGTGACACATTCTCTGCACAATTTACCTTGTTTTAACTATGTTCGTTTCTCTTCAATTTTATTTAATACTTAAAAGCATTGCTTTTGCCGAAGGTGAAAAAGACTGAGTTTAGCAGCCGAGCGTTGAACACGCACGCACGCACGCACGCACGCACGCACGCAGCTTTGGGTCTTCTGTGACTGCCTGCAGGAGAGAAAGCCCCGGATTAAGCACCTCTGATTCTGGTCCGCGCTGCTCTTCTCTCTGACTCTGAGAGGGAAAATCCACAGAGACTTTCAGCTTTATGTTTTATGTTTAGTGTTTGTGCATTCCCAAACCAATGGCTAGTTTAGCTAATACATCAGTATGATATGGAGGTGCTGATCTAAAAAGCAGGGGTTTAGCTTGGTGAGTGTGTACCTGGCACACACACGCATCAGACACCAACACACGCCTGACTCTACTGTACACAGAAGTGCACCCTAAAGATGGCCCCTTGTTTGATGGGTTGGAGAAGCCAATAGTGACCTGAAATGTTTCCCACACAAGAAGGGAAATGGAGAAACAGGAGGGAAATCTGCTGAAAAAGCGGTGGAGAGGAGCCTTCAGGTGAAGGAAGAAGGGCTTCGTCTATGGATACGGGCTTAGCTGCTTTGGAAAGTGACTGACATACTGAAGGGCTTTTATTAAGCTTGTTCTGTGTGGTCGATGAGATCATTCCCTCATGTCCTCCACTAAACCTTCGGTGAAACCTACACTGCTCACCGGTGCCTGCAGAGCTGAAAGTTCTGTTTGGAGGAGATGCAGATAAGTGCTGAGTCACCTCAAAAGGAAGTGGGGCAAAACGGAGGTTCCTTAAAGGGTCTGAATGTGTGTCGCATGCGTCTAGACACAGATGTGCGATGTCTTTTATTCCCATTTACTTGATATCAGAAAGGCAGATGGTTGAGAGGGAGTCATACATATTGTCATGAAGTAGAGACTGGTGAGCAAACTAGCAGGTGGCTAGTGAGATAAAGGGCAGGTATCAGCCTGTGGGCAGCACTGAGGCACAGTTCTGTGCATACAGGTGTGTCTTCCATTTGTAATTCTTGTCAGATGTATGTATGTATTCCATACATAATTCCAGAAATGAGTGCATCAAGTCCATAAAAGAAGAAATGAAGGGAGTGGTATTACAGACTATGAAATCAAAGATGAAACAACAAAACAGCAGGAACAAAGACATTAGATGGGACCCTACCTGAGGAGGATAGATTAGGACAACTTCTTTAAAGGTTATACCTTTGCTTTCTAAATAAAATTTTCTTCCTGCATTGTGGCACTTACTATATACTACCCAGTTTAAACTGAAATACTGGGACATTCAGTGAATGGTGCCGCATCAGGAAGCCTAGCCATCTAGTACTGGGATTTGAGGCGGACCTCTGAGTTGCACATTCATGATGCAGAAAGCTTTATTATCCGTTCTGAGGCACAGCAGTCACAGTGCGAGGGATGTGACTGGGCAGGGAGTTCGCAAGCACAGATCTGCTCTTTTAAATACATTCATGAAGCCTTAGGAGGATCTTGGTGATACCCAGGATCTGGAGCATATTGACACGGTGGTAGCACTATTTGACAGAGACGTGATCCCTTTCCTGACTCGTGTTACATGGTTTATTGGATGAGTCCCCACAGGCAAGCTGGAGTGGTCTTTATGACATGCCTCCAGCTGTCCCTGTCTGCTGGCACCCTTGACCTCTAAGTCTGCAGTACCCTTTTTTGAGTGTCCATAGCTTCTTCATATGTGAATTCTACCTCTTAGAGGTAGAATCTCCTCTTCCTATTCTAGTGAATAATTCTTCCCATGGGTTTACTAACCCAAAGCCACCTTATTTAAATCAGTAGCAAATAGAGGTTGACTCATTTTAGTTAAAGTCTGGGCTCCTCTCAATCACTTAATCTCTTAATTAAAAAAAAAAAGGAAAAATGTTTTTTATATACACAGTAGGCCATCTGGAAAAAAAAAAGGAAATAAGATAAACTTATTCCAGAATTCTCAACTCTTCTACTTTTGGACTAATATCCCCAATCAAGGTCTTTGAAAAACCTTTAAATTGACATCTTTCATTCCATGCTTACTCACAGCCCTATTTTGTTCCAGATTTTCCTAATGTTGAAATGGGACTGGGTGTTGCCCTGTACCAACTACATGGCAGTGCCATTGCTAAAAAGGCCTGTGAATTGATGGAAAAGAAATGAGGCATGCTGTTTGATTATCCTGTGTCTCTCGAGAACAGGTTTGCTGTGACAGGCTCTTATATAGGTTGCTGGTAAAAATTGAAATTAGTACTTCCTTTCCAGAAAGAAATTTGATAATACACACCTGAAGCTTTAAAAATATGCTGGCCTCCAATCCAGGAGCCCCCCTTCTAAT
Source organism: Tonatia bakeri (assembly GCA_004024845.1). Classification (NCBI taxonomy): domain Eukaryota; kingdom Metazoa; phylum Chordata; class Mammalia; order Chiroptera; family Phyllostomidae; genus Tonatia; species Tonatia bakeri. The sequence goes on along the minus strand of PVIA01006099.1, from coordinate 95,389 downwards.
AATATATGCTAAGGCAAACCTTAAATATACTGTGATTTGTCTGCAAAACACGCATTGCATCATTATTGACAATAACAAACACGGAGAGCATGCCAAGTGACCAACAAAAGGAGAAAGGTTATAAAAAATATGGGCTGGAATGTCATAAAAATTACTACTTGGTTATGTTTCAAAGTATACAAGGCAATGATGGAAAAAATAGTACAATAGAATTTAATGTATATTATACTTCATCGATTGTCAGTATGTTCCTAGTTAAAGTATATATTACATATATTCATAGAAAGAAAACATAAATAAAAGCTACTGTTAAATCTCTATATTGTGAAGCTGGGAGTAATGGGTTAACATATATGCATTTTTAAAATTGTTCTATACAAGCTCATATTACTTGCAAAAGTGGAAAATGAATATGTTTTAAAGAAGAATTAAATAATTATTTCTTCCCTTAAGGCTAAATCTACTACAGACATACTTTTTCTCCCTAGTAATTCATTCTCCAGGTGTATATTCTTTTACATCATTTCTTCTGCAAGGTCACGGTAAACTAGCAGCAAGAGCAATAGGCGTTGAAGCCATTCAAGCAGCGGTCACATACCCGTGGTCTTTAATGTAAATACGTACTCTGAGGGTACTTTACAATGTTGAAGGACCTTCACACAGGGCAATCTTGAAAACATTACTGGCACGAAGCTCTGGCAGAGCAGAATTTAATGTTGTTTGCCATTATATCCCAGCATCTAGAACAGCACCTGATACATAGTGGGTATAGAGCATGCTGCTGCTAAATAAATGTTTGTGTTTTGTTTTTTAGTAGCAGTAGAATGGGATCTTAGAGGTTGTAATCTCACATGATGTTCCTGATGGTCCTCTGAGGAGGACATACTAGGTGTTATTATCCCCAGTCTAAAGGAAACAGATGCAGAATGATGGATTTGCCCAAGATCCCAGAGCTGGTATATGGAGACATTGGTTAAAGGCAACTCCCTCGGTGAAGACTTGGTTCTCAGTCCAGTCCTCACGGACTTGTCTCCTCGTTGCCTTACTAAACACATGGCCATGGTGCCTCTTACTGTTTCAGTGTCTAGCAGGATTTTATTCAATTCAGAGTTTAAACCTTCATGGGCTCAGAATGTGTCATAGCGTGGCTCCTCTGCCTTCTTCTCACTGCCTCTCTTCTTTACTTACCACAGTTGCTCTGCACTGAGCGAATTGTCTGGGTTTTGAGTTTTTTTACATAGGACGTGTTAAAGATGGCACTCCAGGTGCTAGGATTTATAGCCACATGAGCAAGAATTTTTTCTAGAATATTTCTTTTTAGGAAAGTCTTAAGACTTTATGAACACTTTCATACATATATTAAAACAATCTGTTCCTAATAAAATAATGAAAAATTTTACAGGTTTACTGTGAGAGAGCTGAGCACTTTCTTTCAGCAACTCAAAAACTACCCACCCCAAAGGATACAGGCTTGTGAACCAAAATAAACTGACAAACAGAACAGAAACAGAGGCATGGATACATGGAACAGACTGACAGCTGTCAGAGGGGAGGGGCATTGGGGGACTGGATGAAAGGTAAAAGGATTAAGCAAAACCCATAAATATATACAACACATAGCATGGTGATAGCCAGAGGGAAAGGGGGTCAGGAGGGAGGAGGGTAAAGGGAGGGAAATGGGGGCAGAAACTTTGCTTGGGGCGAGCAGTGGGTGCAGATATTTTAATGAGTTGTACACTTGAAACCTGTATGGCTTTACAAAACAGCAACAAACATGAAGGGCACCACTGTGAGGACAGTGATGTGCTGGTTGGGATCATCCATGGGAACGAGGACAAGTCCCTTCTCAGGCAGGTGCCCTTTCCTCTCACATTTGACAATGGCTCGTTTCCTGTTTGCATCCCTTTCTGCTTGGAGAGCAGTGACATGAACCCTGGGGTGTCATCTGATGTGTAGCATGGATGTACCTCCTTCCGCTGATGTGTCTTTTCAGTGTGAACTAAGGCATCCTACTGTATCACATCATAGCAAAGATTTCTTTCACAGCAACCTTGAGAGGCTGCTGAAACGGGACATCACTTTCCCCTACAGAGTTAGCTCAGGCTTCTACTTTAAAGACCCAAAAAATAAAAGTGTTGAGAATTCATGCATTCATGTTTGTAATGTTATTCTCCACAAATTATTTCTGTTTGAAGAACTGAAATATTACAAGATTCTGATTGAACTTATACTCCCTACTTTCCTTGGGAAATACTATTTTTTATGTACTAAAGGAGTGACTTTTTCTAATTCCAATTCAAGTGTTCATTTCTTCACTGTGTGCAACCAGTCTTATCATGGACCGGGCACTGAGGACGAAGATGCAGAAGAACAGATACGGTCTGTACCCTCATACAACAGAGGAAATGCCTATTAAATACTTAGATACAAAAGTAATAGTTCAGTTCTAATTCTCATAAGAGCAACAAGAGTCCCAATGGAAGTATCAAACTGTGGGTGGAACCTGTTTTGTCTCGGAGCTCTGGGAAGGCTTCTTAAGGAAGAAAGATTGATGCTAAGATCTTAAGGATGAGTAGATGTTGGCTAAACAAAGGTGAGATAGTAGGAGTGAAAGACACTCGGGTAGACAGAACATGATGTGCAAAGGCTGAGATGGAAATAACACCGGAAAACTCAAAGGACCACCGTAAGGAAGATGGTGTATGGTGAGCCAATGAGGCATGTGTTATTGCATGCTACAGATTGTATTTATTTCACTAAAGATTTACTAATCAACTATATTGCACTGTGCTATGGGCTAGGAATGTGACAATGAGTAGAGATTATGCCTTCTTACTACAGATATCAGTGCTCTGATAGGGGAAACAAAGAGAACAGGCTTCTAAATAAAACCAAGAGGTCAACACATTGGAAGGCTGTCAAAACTGGTATCTGAGAAGCACTCCCAAGATGGAGGTAGAAGGGGAAGAGTGGGGTTGATGGGCAAAACGTGGGTTTGAAGGCCAAAGACTAGGAGAGAAAAATAATCATGGGCTTGGGAAATTGAAATGAGTGTAAGTGTAGAGAATTCAGTAAAGGAAGCTGATTTAAACAATGAGAAAGATACAAGCACAAACTAAAACTAATAGGAATTCACTCTGGATGTAATGGTTAAAGGCTGCAGAGGTCGAGCGTCAGGGAACGGCCCCTCATCTGGTTCTACTGCTGGGTCATTGCAGACCTCGAAGAGTCACTGATGCTCCTTTGGCCTCGATTTCTCCCTTCCTTCCATAGTGCAGTTGGACTAGGTTCTCTCCGTAATACTATTAGATTGTAGTAGATCATAGATTCTGTAACACTATGTAAAAACTCTCAGTAGACCGGGTAAAGCTTGAGAAGCTGTTCATAAGTTTTGGGGGACACCGAGACAAACAGTCCGTCAGTGAGATGTACATACAAGTCACACACACACACAAGAGAAAACCCTTTTGGTCAGAAGCAATATTACCGACCCAATTTTCTTTTTTATTTTCCAAAATTTGAATACTTTGTGATATAAGAAATCAAATTAACCTCACACAAATGCAAATTCCTTCGTCTTTCCATGGATTTTACTGAAGAATCACCTTTTCTATTTAGATTGAACCCAAAGTGGACTTTAGCTCTGCAGTGTGTCCAAGGAAAGCTATAACGACCTGCCAGTTGCATCAAAAACATAAATTGATTGGCAGGGTGCAGATTAAATTGGCAATTGCTTGATTTCTTGATATTTAGCAAGTTGTTAATTAATGAATATAAAATAAATGTCAGGCTCAGGTAACAGAGAGAGAGGGTGTGCTCTTGCTTATACCCGGGAGAACTGAGAGTCCCATCCCTGAAGTGTTCCCTGAAATGAACAACTTACATTAGCTAGATCAAATAGTGTTTACTATTCAGAGTAAGTTCAAGTTTTATTAAATAAATGTATTCGCAATCTTATCAGTATGGCACCCATTCAGATTTATGTATGAAATAGGGAAATGCTAGCCAAAATATGCAAATTATTGCTGCAAACATCCACTCTCGCCCAGGAAAGAATGTGCAGAAATTGAGACAGGGGAAACCAGAGTTGTATCGTGGTGAACACCCTAGATTATTCCCTGAGGATACCATTCTGATTTACAGCTGTTGCCTGAAATGTCAGTCAAAGACTGGGAATTATTAAATGTTCAGATATTAAACAGAAAACCTCCTTTGACCTTCTGGTATCTTTGAACTTGGGAATTCTGGCAGGTGTCTTTGAACGTGGAAGTTCTGGTTTTCTCACCTTTCGTGAATCAAAAGAAGGAGACGTAATGACACGCGAATATATATAGAGAGAGAGTGTGCGTCTCTCTGGCATAGGAAGGGGAAAGCTGAAGACACGTGATGAACAAGATGAACCTGCATGGGCAGCGGTTCAGCAGGCTTTGAACAACTCCTAACCCGACTGTAGGGTGCAGCCCTGGAGCTTGGGTAAAGGAAGCTTAGGACAGGTGCTTTGTGCAGAAACACTCCTTTGCCTAGTTTATGATCAGCTTTAGAACATATCTGAAGAGGTGGTGAGGATATGAATGAAAAAGGTTCAGGCTCTGCTCAAGTATAAACTGGGATTCATGCTTTTGTGGTTGGCATCATGGCCCCTCTCAGGACGAGCTTTTGGGCCCTTTTGGACACAGGCCCTATGATTTAGGGAACAAAGCCCTGATCCCTGCTGGCCATTGCTTTTGTTCTAGGGTTCCTCTGTGGTTTAGCACACTCAGTGACCTGCTGAGCCAATATATCTAGATGATGATGAAGAATATTAATTATGCAGAGAAATGACCTCTTGTTCTTAGTCTGTCATCATGTTAATGATCAACCATTAGCCTTTACTGATCATATGCTATTGTGCAATGTTCTGTTTTCAATGGATTTTACTCAACTCATCTCATGTGGGTATTCATCCTATGAAGTGGTACTACATATGTCCATTCATAAGTGACGCATCCTAGATACAAATACATGAGTTAGCTTTCTCGGAGTCTCATAATAGCTTAGGGATGGAGCCAGGATTTAAACTCTGGCCATCTGGCTCCAGAGCCTGTACCTAACCCATATGTTTCTGCCACTACTGTGGACCGCATGGGGGAAGGATCCTAGAAGCATTTAGCAATATCCTTTCACTGGCCAGCCCTGTGATTCTGACCAGTATCACCTTTGGAGCCAAAGTTGACGTGTCCTATTCTACACTGCCTTCTCCTTATGGAAAGGAGATGGCAAGATGATCAACTGCAAAAGGGGGAAGTCTTTTGAATTAAATCCTCATAATTTTATTTACCCAGCGTGGCCCAGATGGACACATTCCACTTGCTTCACCCTAGGGTAGAATTCCTTGCAGGGTCAAAGCTCCATGTGTTTCATGGCTGGTCCTTCATATGGGAATACCTGGCCAAATCCATCAGCAAAGGGCAATCAGGAGTGGCAACACCTTGACACTGCTTATCAGAAAAGATGCCCATCAGCTGACCCATGGGAAGGGAAGGTGGGACGTGGGGGTCTAAGCAGAGCTCTTGTAGTGCACCGGGGAGCAGTGGCCTGGCCCCTTCTTTCAGAGATGACTGTTGTGTTTCTGTTTTTTAAGTAGGACCCCAGGTGGTATTTTGTCTATTCAGTGGGGGCAACCAATAAGATCCCAGGCATTCGTATGTACTCCCCTGGCTGCAGCAGGTGCGCACCTGTGTGTTTACACGCACACATGCGTACATTGTCTCTCTAATTGTTCCATTCCTGGCTAATGATCAGAAAAGTGGCTCGTCCCCAGTGCTTACTAATGTGAGGCTTTTGTTTCTTTTTGTTTTTCTTTTCATTGCAGCTGAATCTAAGAAGAAGAAAAAGGAAGGCAAGAAACAGGAGAAGATGCTAGACTGAGAGAGGCCACCTTCGTGGGACATGAAAAGGACATCAGCAAACAGGAGCAGTTAACTCTTGCATTTATACCTACCGTAGGCTTTTTATTCAAAAATTATCTATAGCTTAAGTATACAATAGGCAGAAACAAAAAGAAAAGAACATTTTTGTAGTAGCATTTTTAAAATGTATACCATAGTACCACTAGGGGCTTATAATAAAGGACTATAATCCTATTTAGGAAGTTGACTTATAGTACATGATAAATGATAGAAAATTGAGGTAAGTTTTTTTTGAAATTATGTGATATTTTCCATTTAAAATCTTTTTTTTACATTTTTTCTTTGGCAGCAATTTAAATGTTATGACCATGTAAACCACTTCTTTTATTAGGTAATTTTTCATCTAGACTTTTTTTCCCAACTGAGAAAAATATATACTAAACAAGGCAGCAATAAAATATAATCATCCTATTTGAGGAAAATACCTTGTTTTCTGCCAGTGACTTTAAAACAGTTTTAGTCAGCAAAATGGGGTGGGGATGCAGTGCATGAACTAGTTCGATGTTGACTTTTTTAAAGAAAAGCATTAAAACATGAGATTCTTTCACTTTGGCAGAAACATTTGTTTTCTTGATGAAACTATTTTTCCATCTGAGGAAAAAAAAGAGACTAGGAAAATAAATCAAGGTAATGATGAAAAAAAGGTGTTTTGTGTGCAATAATTTGATACTGTCGCCTTCCTGCGTCTGTCAACCACACTGCCCCAGTCAACCTGTTAGTGGTGAGAGTTTATCCACAGACTCATTAAATCATTCCGGAGCAGAAATGTTATAGAGGGATTATGTAGATGTCGATATAGATAATGCATAAATCTATAGATATCTCTGTATTTTTAATTTCCTATCAATAGTTACTGGCTTAGTCTGGTGGCACTGAATTGAATAAAAGTCCCAAAGTAGTCTAGTAGTTAGGAAAATGCTTCTTAATATGGAACAGATCTGGGCTTCACAACCCAAATCAGGATCAGAATAACACAAGGCAAGCAAGAATTCCTACTCTAGTATCTCCCGTGAGTGCCAAGGACTGCTCATACCACTCCCCTTACTGCTGGGCACTAAGCAACAGCCTTTAAGTAAGCAGGTCTACGTTTCTATTATTCAGAAAAGTGGTCTCAGAAATCAGCTGGGATTAGCTTCAGGACATTTCTCCTGAAGGAGCCACCTCTAATTTTAAAGTGATAACAAGAATAAACAAACACAGATCTACTCAGTTAACTGTAAGTCCATTTCAAAAATGATGGTTTCAACACACCTCGGGTGAACCGTGTGATAATCACAAACTGGTCTGATGATGACGCCAAAGTATCTTCAAAGCTAAATTGTTTCTGCCACCTAATTGAGGACTCTACTCAAGTGAAGAGTATTGGGATATTGAGAGAAGGTACCCATATCACCCCACTAAGTCCAAGCCAACTGCTAGTGGGAAGTAGAAAAAGGGACGGGCTTCTGGCCACATACACTGAACATTTTAAGGACCGATGCTTAATACAAGCAGAGCACCTTGTAGAGTACAAATGACAGACACATGAATAGTGAGTGCAGTCCTTTTACAAGCAGACCGTAATAGGAAAGAGCGCTCATGAGGATGGATGGAGGAGGTAAAAGAAACGCATTGTCTTCAGTGGATGTTTTGACAGCCATGTCCCCTAAGGAGAGGGATGATGGAAGAGTCTGCAGCCAATTTTCTTAGCTTCTCACACAATATTGCTTCTCCATCAGCATTTAGCTAAAATAGCGCCCATGAATCAGAAATGAACTAAGGTGAACTGGAACAAAATCTCCCAAAGGGTACACAGTCCTGTAAATAATCGTGGCATCTCTCTTTACTCAGGCATGGCGGGAAGCCAGGTGCTTCGCTGTGTTGGTGATGAATCCTGACAAACCATACAGTAATAACTCCCCAATTCTCTGTTGAAGGCGAGGGTTGGAATGCTCTTTTCCATCACATAAGGTATGAAATTAGACCTTCTCTAAGTCTGAGAACTAATTCTACCCCAGCTCAGCTTTAAACACCTTGCTAAATCGCCCTGACATGTTGCAAATGTAAATACAAAAGGACAGGCTTCAACAATCACTGATTCTCACAAAAAGGAAAAGACCATTCTCAAGCATTTCATAGAGTTTTCCAGCAAATCGCTCTCTTCCTAAGTGTTCTGAGTTTTATAAACTTTACCCTAAAGTTCAGTAAGCCTTGAGGAAAGAGAGGGACATGGGAGAAGTCAGCACTGATTTCTTCAATGGCCTTTCCATAGAATAAACTTTCCTTTCAACAATTATGAGGTCATGAGGCAGCCTTGTCCAAACCCTAGCGGCACAATCCTTCCATGACCAGAAAGTGTCCTTGTTTAGCTCAGTGACTGGCCCACCCCACCAGACTCTGGTAGACTTGCGGATTTATCCTGAATATACGGATGCTGTCACACACGTTATATATGGATGTTACCAAGAAGAGGAGCTAGGAGGACACTTTGACTGGATACATTTCTGGGATGACATCTTAATGTCTTGTTAACTCCGCAGGAGAGGCACTCCAAACAGAATCTAATACTCCGAATACTTATTAAGTAAAGTTCTGCTAAATCCTATGGGTGAGAATTTAATGAAGTTATTAAGTCTAATCATTAAATTATTTAATTCAAAAGTTAAGTTTTCAGTTGTTTGCCCTTGACTATAAGGGGTCTTATTGAAAAGGCTACGATTCTTTTCCCATTGAGAAGATAGATAATTTCTTTAGAAATAAGATATACACATTTTTGCCTATGATATGTAACTCTTGGCTTCATAATTCTGAAAGTCTTTAATTGTTTTATAACTTCTTTAAGTGAAAAACAGGCAAATAGGCTTTAAGAAGCACTGAGTGAAGCAATAGAAAACAGTACTTTCACAAATGGTATTATTTTGAAATGGTTTTCAAACATTAAAATCAGACCTTTATCAATCTTTAGGCATGGGATTTTCTAATAGAGTCAAGCAAAGGTCTTTCTTCCCATTAATCTCCTCCCAAAACAATAAGATAAGACACCCATAGAAGTGGAATATCAAAGCATTCAATCTCCTTTCATTTTTTTCTGGCTCACTTTTAATTTAGTTTTAACCCCTAAGCTTTCAAAAGTGGGGTCAAGCAGAAAGTGAAGGTGTAAGGAAACCATTTTCGAGGGCTTTTCATAAAAAGTCAAATTTTAGATTCTTCTTTGGAGTAAAACAGACTCTTTATCTCCAAGGCTATTTCTAAACTGCAAAAATTCTCTCCACATCTTTCCCTGCATTGCCATGATTTTCTTCTGTTCCCCCCAACTCAATCTTGGCTGCCACTATCAGACAGGCAGACAGGCAGGCAGACAGACCGTGAGACGACCCTTTCTTGCGTTCGGAAACCTGAGCAGCAGCCAGTAACTGTTCCAGGTCTGTCAAATAGACGCATTTTCAATCTGTTTTTCAAAGATACAGAGTTTTGGAATACAGGAACACAGGAGACAGGGGCACAGTGTTATTCTGAGCACCCTGCAAGACATGCCTACCTCAGCCTTGGGTGAACTGTACTTCCCTGGGGAGGGAAGATGTGGGCCATTTTAACCAGAGAAAACATACCCATCTTAGAAATCTGCTCCTGCCCTCCTGTCTGCTCTTCCCAGTCTCACTTTTCCAAGCAAGGCACTGAAAGTGAGTAAAATGCTCAGTCCTGTGACGGTCTCATGTAACATAATGTCATTCAATAATATCTCGACACAAAGGCATGCAGGCTTATGTGTGTTTGCCTTTCTAATTAAAAAAAAAATAAAGAACAGTTAGCTCTCAATGTTTAATTTCTGTAAAGAGACTTTTTAAAAAGAAGGACAAAACTTCAACAGGCAGAACATTGCTTGATGTATGTCTTATGTATGTATTCATCACAGCTACTGTATGAAGTTACTCATGGGGTTAGCTGAGGAGGTTTTATATCTAGATTATTGCCACATAGTTTTTCTTGTTCTTTGAAAATGCGCATGGAAGCCGTAGACTTTACATAAAGAATAAAACCATGGACAGTCCTGACATCATTGGAGGGATGCCTTGGAGACTAGACAGATATAGTGATTGTATTCATAATTCAACTTGCTCTTAGTAGAGCTACAAATGTTACATAAAATAAACTAATCACAGAGAATGATATTTCCCCCTGCCTTTAATGATCAGATTCATCAGACACAGGACAAAAAAAAATCTCCAAGTATCACACTTTATAAGATTTTTGGAGAATTACACAAATACCTTAGTTACTATAAATGACGAGCAGATTGTGGTAAGTCCAGAAGGTGTACGCTGGTAAGGTAGATATAATTAATCATTACAATTCTTACCCGTGTATTTAGAGACTTGCCAATCTGCTGTCTGGTGGCAAGGATGAAGGAAGAGCTATCACAGATCTATTCTGGGATCTGGTGAGGAGAGTAGCGAAGATGTGGGTAATTGCTCTAATCAAGCATTTTTGAAATCTCTGAATTGCTCCCCTCTATATTAAGCTAAAAGATATTTGGCCATCTAAGGTAATGTTCTTCGGGCAGCATTCAGTTTGGGTTCATTAAACTAGGGAACAACTGGTGCTGGAAATTTGAATTCTAACTTTCTGGTGAATGCAATCTTACCAAGAAATTTGACTATATCCAATATAAGATCCCACTTTCCAATGAAGTCCAAAGTCTGTTGGAACAAATATTCTATGTTAATTATATAGATTAATTAATTCCTGAAAATCCCTTTGGGCATATTTCCCATTCCAAGTTCTGATTATACATTTCATCCCACAGGCTGTGGCTAGTTTAAATTCATTAGCTGATTTATGCACGTCTTCCCTCAACGTGTTTATCGAGTTCTCAGCACTGTTATAGGTGCCAGAGATGCAGCAGAAAACAAAGTGGACAAAAACAAACCCCCAAACAACCCTATTTTCATGGAATTTTCACTCCTGCTAGGAACACAGACAATGAACACAATAAACAATGTTTGTTTTTTTTAATTTTTAATTGATTTGAGAGAGACAGAAACATAGCTTTGTTGTTCCAATTATTTATGTATTCATTGGTTGTTTCTTGTATGTGTCCTGACCTGGGATCGAACCTGCAACCTTAGTGTATTGGGATGGTACTCTAACCAGCTGATCTACCTGGTCAGGGCCAATGATGTTCTGGTTATATATTGCCGCAGAGCAGACCACATACTGACTTAACGGTTACTTTATGATTTCATGACCCCCACAGTGGGTTGACTGGACTCATATGGGTGGTTCCTTTGCCCCACACAGTGAGGGGCTGGGGTGTCCAACATAGCTCACATACAAGTCTACATTCTTAAGTAGAAATATCTGGAAAATTGGACCCAAGCGAGACTCTTAATTTCTCCCTGTAGTCTCAAGGCCTCCCTCTCTGCTTGGCACTGTCTCTCTCTGCAAGGTCTATCCAACAGTTAACCAGCCTTTTGGGAGCACGGAACTCTCCAAGCACAAAGCTGGAAGCCACCAGGCCATCTGAAGGCTTAGGCCAGGATCTGGTCCAGCATCATGTCTGCCACATTCTAATGGTTAAAGTGAGTGGCAGGGCCAGCCCAGATTCTAGAGGAGGGGACTACTGTGGGGAATGAATCCCAGGAGGCATGTATGGTTCATGGGGGGGCCATGTTTGGGGACAAAGTACATAAAAAAGTGAAATATGTATTAGAGGGTGGTAAGTGCAGTAGAGGGGAAAAAAGTGAAGGGCAATGCATGTCACAGTTTTAAATAGAGCCACTGGGAAGGGCCTCCTGGTGAAGGTGGCATTCAAGTCAGCCACAGCCCGATGGAGGTGAGGGAGCAAGTCATGAGTTACCTACAGGGAGAATATTACAGTACAGGCAAAGAGAGCAGGCATGGCAATGAGTGCCATGGCTCTGCGATGGGAGTTTCTAGAATATTCCAGGAGTGGCAGGGAGCCAGTGGATGAAGTGATCAAAGGGAAAGGAATCAAAGATCACCAGAGTTATGGGAAATGAGGTCAGCACCATGGAAGTCTGGGTGCCAGAGGAATCTTTTTTTTTTACCTCTTTTTTGATCCTCACTCGAGGACATGCTTATTGATTTTAGAGAGTGGGGAAGGGAGCGAGGAAAAGGGTAAGAGAAACATCAATGTGAGAGAGAAACATCAATCGGTTGCATCTGGCACATACCCCAACCAGGGACCCAATGTGAAACCCAGGCATGTGCCCTGACTGGGAATTGAACCCATGAACCTTCCAACTACAGGAAGAAGCTCCAACCAACGGAGGCACACCAGCTGAATGATCCATCTTTGAACTTGATCCATGTTGGTCCTTTACTATGACGACTCATAGAAAGAGAAGTTTGGGGCATGGTGACAAGAACTCTGGATTTTAGTCCACGCCTCGAAGTGAACGTTTTAACATTTGAGCTCTTAACTTCCTCAGATTAATTTATCCAGGCCAATCGCTAAACCACCAGCCTCTAAGAGTTTCACCCTCAGAGCCCCAGGCATCCCAGCCAGTACCTTACTTACCAGCTCTCACTGTATAGTGTAGATTCTTAATTTCCCATCTTAGAATATTTGTGCCAGTTTCATTGATTATTATGCCACTTCAGGTCAATAATTAATTCCATTTACTCCATAATTTATGGACGTTTATGCCCTACTCTCCCCCAGCAGACCTACCCCATGTTTTTATACTCATTTCTGCATCATTTAGTGTTCTTTGGTTGCAAGCAATAGAAACTACTCTTCTTAAGTCAAACTGGATGTGGACATGTGAAAATAATGTCTTGAAGGGATGGATAATCAATAGTAAAAATAATTGAGCGGAAGAGCCTGGGGAAGAATAGAGGATCAGAGGACCCTTAAGAAGATAGAAGACACAAACACTCTGAGTATTTGAGCATCCCAAGAGGCCCTCACAGGACTCAGTTCCAATCGCATTTAGGCCCTCTGTGTCCTTGCATTCATGGGAGGGACATCTCTACAGGGAAAGGGACCCTAGAGAGCCTAACTTGGGCCACATGGCATCCCTGTCGTCAAAAGCCCATGGTCTTCGGACTGACAGCCTACCAGAATCACACATCAATGAAGTAGTCAGTTCTTCAAGGAAGGACACCCTTGTCAGAAATAAAAAGGAAATAGGAAAAATGAAGTAGTAGAGTATTAGCTTTTTGAATTATTTTAATTATGTTTACTTTTAAGCTATTATAAATAAGGAGAACTAGGAAATAAGCAATGTCATGGGTTGGAACCATATGGTACAATTTTTTTTTTCATTGTTCAATTACAGTTGTCCCCATTTCCCCCCATTACTCTCCCCTGCCCTACCCACCTGCATCCCCTACATTCAATCCTCCCCCTGCTGCCATTGTCTTTGTCCGTGGGTCCTTTATACGTGTTCCTTGATTTGAGCCTTAATTTGAATGCAAAGAAAAAGCACTTGTTAGGCAATTGAAGAGTTGTTGGTATTTTTTAGTAGAAGACTGAAGTGAATAACAGTGTTTACACTTGAAGAACGTTGGTCTGTCACCTGGAAGTGGTTTATAAGATACATTTAAATAATGAAGCACTGAAGATGGTGAGACAATTCCGGAAGTTATTGGAATTTTCCAACTGAGAAAGGATGAAAGCCATTTGGATCTGCCATACAATTTTGTCTCTGGCCACCCAGAAATATTCTCTTGAGTATTTCTCTTTCTGTTGTTCCATCATTATTGCCTTATTATTTATTTTGTGATCCAAGGAGAGCTGACTTAATGCCGCATTTTGCTTCATGCTTCGGGAGCCTGACGTCACGTGGAGTAGGCGTCTCTCAAAGAGGGAAGCACATCTGGAGCTGATCGTGTGTCATAAACTTCCCGGTTCTCTGCCTTCGTAGCCTTCCATTGTCATGAGCGTGAGTTGGCTCACCTTGACTACAGGCTTTATGAACCATCCATCCCCTTCCAATTATTTAGGACGATCTGATTCAATTCCATTATAAGAAATTTGGCATCAAGCCCATCTTCTCTCCATTCACCTTGTGTCTCAGGTGTAGGAATTAGGATCACACCTTACAGCTGAGATAAAGCCTTCAACTCACCACCCTTGCCCCGGTCCTTAAGTAGCTCCATGCATGCAGTCACCCCAGGCTTCTAGCCCTTACAAGACGGGGCTCTGTTATTCTTTCTCGATTCCTCTCCCCTGTCACACCATACACGTGTAGCTGTACTATGAACCTCTCACCACCTCTGATGCAAATCACATCTCCAAGCCAAGGTGTATGTCCATATTTTGCCTCCTCACAGAGTACCTGTTGCCATGTTCACCAGGCTACATTTCGGTAAACATTTTCCCTTTTTTCTGACTTCCCGGTTGCCAGGCTCTGGCGATCTATGGCCTACATGTACATCTTCCAGATGGTGCGTGCTGGGCTAGCCTTTCCTCCCACCATCTGCAGCTTTGTCTCCTTCCCATCACCGTCCCCTCCTTGCTTTCAGCAGCTCCCCTTCATGTGGGAAAGGTCTCTGCTTCCAGATACAAGCCCTTCTGAACCTTCCTGCCTGCTTGAAGTTATTCCCTTCAACTCCAGGTATATGCTAAAGTAGGGGAATTCATTGAAAGGTTAGGGAAATGGGCAACAGGGAGAGTAAAGAAAACAAGAGAAGGGGAGGTAAAATTCTTTATCTTACCCACACAAAGAGGGACAGAAACTGTCCTAGGTACCGGTTATAGAAGAACCCTACCGAGAGTTAATAGATGGAGTCGTTTACCTGGAGACTATTGGAGAACTAACTTGACAAAGAAAGGGTGAAGAAAGCTAAAACCAAAGTTCTAATTCTACATGTAGGGGTTCTTAACAGCCTTTGTTCCATGAACTTCTTTGGCAGTCTGGAGAAGCCTGCAGACCCCTTCACAGAATGGTGTTTTGAAATGCTTAAAGTAAACTACATTGGGTTAAAAATTATTCCAACTATACTGAAATATGGTTGTCATGCTAAGAAAATGAAAGTGTGGTATGGAAATATTTTGCTTTACTGTTTGTCCCTTAAGTAACAAGATCTAGAGTTAAATTTAATAACTAGTGAAAGTAGTGGTCCATGTAAATAAACTATAACTTGTAGATTGGCAACAACTGATTAACATGATGAGACCGTCTGTGATTTCTGTTTATGGCCGAGTCACACATCCTGCTAATGCTGTTGTGGTTTGCTGCCCACAGTTGCAGTGGAAGACAATGTTAAATTTTGGTTCAGATGGAGATGAGTGAAAATAAACGTGATTTTTTTCCATATTTAAGTCAAGCACTTCCAGATTCACTTTAGGCACTCATTAGTTAAGAACCCTATTCCAGCCCTGGCCAGTGGGGCTCAGTTGGTTGAAGCATTGCCTGGTAAACCAAAAGGTTGCGGGTTCGATCCCTGGTAGGTGCACATGCCTAGGCTGCCGTTTGGTTCTCGTGGAGGTACTTGAGAGATGAGACTGATTGATATTTTTCTTTCACGTTGATGCTTTCCTTCCTTCCCTCTCTCTAAAATCAATAAGCATGCCCTTGGGTGAGGATAAAAAAACAGCAGCCCTATTCCAATGGCAGTCACAATCATGGGCAAGACTAGAGGGTTGGATCAGATCTATGTCAATTACACTCCTTAGTGGACCCACCAGGAGTTGATTAGGCTTGGATCCGCCTTTCTTCCCAAACACTAGGCTGCCCTTTCTGCCGAGCTGCACACACAGACTTTCTTTTCTTCGGTTGCCTTCGTTTCTGCTGTCCCCCGTGTTGGGAATTCTAGCCCTCCTTCATTACTGTAACCACGGGTGGGTGCTTAAAGGCCAGGGGCCAAGAAACTGGGATTACCTCAATGACTGGCAAGGCCTGAGAGGCAGACAATTCGACTTTACCTTCATGGGGTTTTGGAGATGAGGAGTGTGTTTCCAGAGACAAAATGGCCAGGTAAGGCAGCCAACAAGGGTGGCACTGAACACCTACAACCAGGGGAAGGGACCAGCAGAGGAACAGGAGGCTAAGCAAGTTTGTCCCCAGAGTGGTTATGATTCCTTGTTGAGTTACTCAATCTGAGCTCGTTTTTGTATTCAGAACCCAATGACTAAAAGGATGTTCAGATCTCAAGAAGGAGAGATTGCAGCACTGTGGCAAGAAAATACTAGAACGATTCCTTTAGTCCTTCCCTGAATGAATCTGTGAACACTGACAAGGGTGGCTAACCTGGGGAAAGGAGAATACCTAGACACTTGCGGGAATATTGACAAAGTCTCCAACGTGAGATTGATACCCAGAGACGTGGATCATCACTACTCCTCTCTCCCACCACTGGCTGGAGTTGGGGCTTCAAGGGAGTAGTCAAAATGATGCTTGG
The DNA here is from genome assembly GCA_004024845.1 of Tonatia bakeri. Classification (NCBI taxonomy): domain Eukaryota; kingdom Metazoa; phylum Chordata; class Mammalia; order Chiroptera; family Phyllostomidae; genus Tonatia; species Tonatia bakeri. The sequence goes on along the minus strand of PVIA01006099.1, from coordinate 79,091 downwards.
TGTGGCCGCATCATCTAAAGACTCACCCTGGGGTCATTTTTCTAGTGCTGGACTGGATCATTGGAATCACTCTCTTAGCAAAGGGAGCAGCCCCCACATTGGATCATTGGCCTCGAGTAAGGGTATTCTAGAAAACCTCTGAAATTGCCCTCCTACTGCAGCTAATAGTTATTCAATGACAGTATCACGTCCTCTGGTAGATAGTAGACATTCATGCTACTACTGTGAACCTAAAGGACACAAGGAGAGTGGTCCTAAACCTATCTCTCGTTAATCAGACAGGATTTTTAAGAACTCTTGTAGACTGCTGCAAGTCTAGCCAAGTCGAAGCCCTGGTCTCTCTGTTGGAGTGGGCTGATGGTGCCTCTGATAGGCTGTAGGCAGTCATTGATTTGGCAAACGTTTTCATTTTGAATCCAGTCAGAAAGAGGTTCAGATGCAGTTTGCATTTGTGGGACAGACACTATTCATTACAGTTTTGCCTCAGGTCTGTTTTAATGCCTCTATTCTCCATGGCCATATAGTCCGAAGAGATCTGGGCCACCGGGACATCCTACATAACACCACACAGATCCAGGAGGTCCACGATGCCATGCAAATTAGGCAGGATGAACGATGGGTGGGTCCTATGTGGGAGGCCTTGGTTAGACATTTGTGCTCCAGAGAGTGGAAGATAACCCTGTGAAAACTGAGGGGACTGACACATCGGCAAAGTTTTGGGGAGTCCAATGGTAAGGGGACATCTGCCACTCTGAAGTAAAAGGCACTTGGCTGCAGCATGCATCTGCATGTGAAGGCAGCACAAGGCCTGGTGGCCTCTTGCGGTTTGGAGCCGAAACATTCCATGCCCAGCAATGAACTGTGCTGGCCCCTACAACCAGGTGACACAGTACTATCAACATGGAGTGGGACCTTCGTAGGAAAGGGCTCTGTGACAGGTCCAGGCTGTGGTCCAAGCAGCCCCAAGCTTGGGTGTTGTGATTTAGCAGAAACCACGGCAACGTATATGCATGTCAGCCACGGGGAGGATGCAGTAGGCAGCTACGGCAAACCCCAGGGGAGCAATTTCAAGACAGGCCCTTGGATTTCTGAAGCAAGCAAATTCCTTCAGACGCATTGAACAAAATTGCCATCTCCACTGGTAGAGTATGGGAGTTTCCATTGCGCCTTGCTTTTGCCAATACTTGATGTTGTTGAACTCTTTGATTTCCTTAAATTAAGAAATAAATATAAACTATTTTCATACGATGAATTTTTATGCCATTTCATACTATTTATATGGAAGAAATAGAAAATACACTGATTTTTCAAGCCTGTTGTAGGTGACAGTTTTTTGTATGGTAGAAGTAAAGTAGCTGAGATCCAAAGGTTCTTCCACTCAAAATAATACTTTTTAAAAATTAGGGAAAATAAATCTTTATGATATGGAAGGAAGCCTCAGAAGTTTTCATAACCTTTATACTGATTGATATTTTATCATTTTTTCTATATTGTTGATTACCCCTAACTCAGAGTTTTCAAAATACATGGAAGTACCCCAATTCTTTTTTTTTAAAATTTATTTATTTATTTTTAAGAGAGAGGGGAAGGGAGAGAGAATGAGAGGGAGAGGAACATCAATGTGTGGTTGTTTCTTGTGCGCCCCCTACTGGGGACCTGGCCTGCAACCCAGGCATGTGCCCTACACTGGGAATTGAACTGGTAACCTTTTGATAAACAGGCCAGCACTCATCCACTGAGCCAGACCAGCCAGGGCCCAATTCTTGAGATTAGGTCTTTAAATAGTAAAACTGGGCAGGGGAAAGAAAGAAAAAATATATATGTAAATACATACATACGTGCATACATACATACATACATACATAAATTTATGTAGCTGATTTTTACATTTTCAGGACTATTGAACCCCATGCTGCTGTATTTGGCTATATCTATGAGGTGTTTAATTAAACCCAGAGGATGCAAAAACCTCTGAGGAAAAAATTAAAATTCCACTCAAATCTTAAATGGAATCAAAACTGAATGATCGTATTTTCTAGCTTTCTTCCCAGTGCCTGTTCTTATATTTAACACCCCTTTCTGTGGCTGAGATTCCTTCACTCAGCAGGAGTCTCTCCTCTCTGAAATACTGGTGCTAGCCATCCCTCAGGCTCTGCTCGCCCATGGTGTCTACGAGTTTGAGGAGCCCACAGCTACGATGGGGTGGGTATGCTTAATTTATAGTCTGAAGAAATAGATATTCATCTTGACATCAGAGAGAAAATCAATTCCCTGTCAAACTGATCACTCCAGCCTGAGATGTCATTATTTTTCTCCTTGCAAATTAATACTAAGGTGGGAAAACAGTTACAATGTGGGTTTTCACATTTTAGAATCGACTGTCATTTGTTTAGTGTCGGTGATGAATGTGTGGTACTCAAAAGGAAGTCACGTTATTTCCAAGAATCGTGAAGATTTTTTCCCCTGACAACTACCTTGAACTTGGCTTCTTTAATGACCATCTAGCGTGAACTCTGCTTCATAATTCCTAATTATGTTTCTCTTTTCAGACCTGCACTACATGAGCACATTTCAATTTCTAATTAATTATGTAATATTAATAATAATTACATGAGTCTATTGAGTAAGATTCCAACAATTTGAACATTTATTTTTTTAAAAAACGAATTACCACCTCAGAGTGAAATAAGAAGTCAACATTTAATAGGTCACATGCAAAGGTAACTTAAAAAGAATGGTTATTAAAACAAGGAATTGAGTGGTGCAAGGTTAATGTCATAGAGTTACTGAACACAGATGTGTCAATCAGAACAAGAAGACGGGACGGTCGGAGGGTGGGAAGGTGGTAAGGGGTGGTCAGCATAAGGAAAGGGGGCTGAAGTGACCGTAGTGAAGTGCCGTTATGAGCATCTCAGGGGAAGGATAAACTTAAGCAAAACCACCTACCCCATCCACACCCACTCACTGGATGGGACTGTCCTCACTGGAAAAGTATCTGTACCCCATTGAGGCCTACAGATAGAAAATCAATGTCATCTCAAGGTGAATATTGTAGCCTAAGATATAGTCATTTTCATCACTATAAATTAACACATGGAGATCATGCTATGTATCTCATACATATGATGATAATTCAGTCTTTCAGTCAGCAGGGGTCCACCCTTGAACCACGAAGTCCTAGCCAATGTTATGTTGTCCCATGGGATAATTTCTGGTGTGCAGCTGCCTTTTCCAAGTGATGATTCTGTCTCATGTAACTGTTTTTTTTGTTTTGTTTTGTTTGTTTTTTTAGGGGGGCAGATTTTCTGGTTGTTAAGGGTCATTAAAATTCCTGGAATAGAAAGTGTTCTGTATTAAATTATTTAAAATGTCATCAACTTCATAGTAATACAATATATATTCACAGTAATACTTCTTTACCCTGCTATCTATTGGGATGAATAGAATCAAAGCTGTTAAGAAACACATCAAAATTAAATTACCAAGAAACCTCACTCTCAATCAGTGGACTGCAAAACAAACTTAAATAACCTCCCGAAAGAAGCCTCTTTTCTTTCACATTTTATGAGAGTAGAGAAAAGAGGGACATCAAGATAATCGGTGAGGGCAGGAGAGTTCTTCTGAATCAAGAAAAATGTCCAAGACTGGAATGACACTTCTTATTATTTATAGGAGCTGCATAAAGGCTCATTGAAAATGTGTGTATAGAAGGTGTTATTATCAAAGTGTCTGTCCACGTTCCAACTTCCTCAAAGGTCAATCTTAGGAGGAAAAATGAGTAGGGGAGTGATGGATAGCATGTGGAAATGGAGATTTCTTTCTGTGATCCTGTTATATCACGGACTCGTTTTTAGTGATATTCCAATGTACACTTAGCCCACGAAGTATCACTAAAAACTAAAACATCTTTGAGATGTGGACATTATAAAAAGGTGTGGCCTTTCCATCAATATCTTCATTAAATGGACTATACAACAAAGTAAATCTGCCTTTTGGCCCTTCCAGAAAAATCTCACATATTTTTTTTCTATCTGGGAACTTAAATGGAATTGTCCTGCCTTAAATTTATTTATTTAAATAAGTGTTTCAACATACCACCAAGTGAACGTTCCTGCACACATGGCCCCCACCCAACTCCCATATCTGGCTGCCCCAAGGAGCAAGGCGTGACCCGTGTGGCTGTAATTGTCAGCCTGGGCTGCTATGACAAAGTTCGTGAACTAAATGGCTTAAACACCAAACATTTATTTCTTACAGCTCTGGGGGCCAGGAAGTCCAAGATCAAGGTGCCAGTAGATTTAGTGTCTGGCGAGGGCCCTCTTTCTGGTTTATAGGGAGTCTTCTTCTTGCTATATCCTCATGTGGCAGAGAGAGAGAGAATGAGTTAGTTCAGATTCTAGTCTCTTTCCCTTCCTATGAGGACACTAATCTCATCATGGGTGCTCCACCTTCATGACCTCATCGGAACATAACTACCTGTCAAAGGCCCCACCTCCTAATACCATTCCATTGTGTGTGTGTGGGGGGGAGTTTCAACACAGTACATTGGGGAGGGGGCATAGATATGCAGTTTACAGATGGATTTCTGCCTAATGGTAGCGACCTATTTGACACCACCAAAGCATTGCATAGCAGAGCTGAACAACAATTGGACCCTTAATGCATACTTAATACTGAGAAAAATCCTAACGACCTCCCCAATGAGTTTTAGAGTCAATGGCATGGAGTTATTTTACAATAATTACAGGAGGATGGAATTCTTCTAGTAACAGCTTTTATTGGACACAAAAACGACGAACATTTATCAGGATATAGGGAAATCTCAGCAGAGTAGGACCTCACCAAGACTAGAACTAAAAACGTTTGTTCATTGGCAGTTCGGAAAACCTGAAAAGCGGCCAGTTGTGGAACTGCAGTGCTGCGGGGTGAATGTGGAATCCGCATTCTGTCCAGCTATCCTAATGTCTTCCAGCTGCTCAATTTTGTATCTGTGTTGTCCACGTCACATCGGTAGGACTCAACAGGTCTGCAGTACCCCCAAAATTCCTGGGTTCTCAGGCTCAGCTTGACAGGTAATATTCAGGACCCCAAATTACAACCTTGAAAACCTTGAACCGTGATTCGTTCACCGGTTAAACAGCTCTTCCACCAGCGTGAGGTTGTGCTTTGTCACTAGTATCTGTCTCCCGCAATTGCTTGTCAATTCCCATTAGGCGTTGTTTTGAACTCCATGGTAACAGGTCAGAGAGGTACCCCCTGACCTGAGGTAGTGGGGGATGTTGCCTGCATAGCCCAGGTTCGGTTAAACCATCATATCCCTTTGGTGATGGTAGTGATTTCCATTACTCCTCTGTCACCAAACCTAGAACTTTCTACTTAACACATTAAGTAAAACTCTACTAAGCTGTTCATTTAGATCAGTTCTAGAAATACCAGGATCCATTAGCTAATAGCAAAGTTTTCTGCAGTGAGACCATTTCTAGTATTGCTTTCTGGCTCTGCTTCTAATGCTGGTATTCATACATTTCTTGTCTTTGGTGATTTAGTGTCACTACGTGGCCCGTGACACCCAGGAATCCCCTCATCATCACTAAACTCAGGCTGTTCAGTGTGATGGCAACAATCCTCACTGCCCACCCTGGCCGGCCTATGGAAGCTGGCATAGGATGTCCGGGCTCCTCTCACTAATGTAGCCGGCACAGCCCCAGCAAAGGAAGCGTCTTCTGGGCCCTCTGGGGGATGTGCTTAGGGAGTGGGTGAGCAAGCCTTACTTTACTCTAGCAGAGCATTCCAGGCTTCCTAAATTTTTGGATACCTTTTCTTTAAGGCATAACAAGGGAGGTCTAGCAAGCATTGCATCTCCACTCTGTGTAGATCGCTTTTGAGTGTAGGCTTCGGTCGGTCAAGGAAACTGCTAGGGTGTCTTCCAGCTACTTAGGCAGGCCACTGCCTCGAATACAGAACTGGGTCTTAATTCGCCAGTAGCAGTATAGGAGAGCTGATCGAACAGCATATCCCTTCCATCCTTACCAAGAACTTTAGGGTCCCTTCCCATATGTGTTTCCAAGATTTCTGTTGATATAAATTGGCAGAAATTTGCAATTTTGTGCAGATGTAACTTCAAAGGTTACACTTTGTACTTCACACTCTGGGGACTGCTCATACTTGACTGTCTACAGGACTAGAAACAATGGGAAGTGTTGAGGGCAGTTCCTAAGGAGGACCAGTAGTCCCATGAACTTATAAATTATTACCTTATTCTGAAATTATGTCCTAGTAGGCCATAATGGGGTCTTCAGGAACGAGGAGACTAACTCTCTTGACTGGACATAAAGGGCTGTTTTATGAGCAAAGGACACTTTGCAGAAAATAGGAAAAGCCCCCACCCCCACCACTTTCTCAGATTCTGCTCCTATGACCCCCTTCCAATGTTTTAGAGAATCTTCTGCCACACTTAACAATATAACTTTAATGTAAGAGACCATAGGAGATTGGGAATTCAATTTGTGTCATAATTAATTCACTTTTGGAATTAAGCATTAAGTTTGGTTTCCAGAATTCTATGCCCTGAAGTTATACAGGAAATAAGAGACATTGTAAGAAGTAAATAATAAAATTAGTTTAATCCCTAACTAGAACCTTGGCCTGGGGATTTTCTTTCCCCCAGTCCTCTAACACAGAGACACCCACCCAACCAATCTCATTCTATTTTTATTTCAACATGCTCTACAGTGGCAACCACTTGATTGATCAAAATTGTGTGTTTTATAGGCACTTCATTACACACATCTACAGGTGAAAATTTAATTATCATCTTTTGCTGTGTATAATGTACACTTTTTTGCCCAAATTTTTGAGGGAAAAATAAGGATGTGCATTATACATGGGTCTAATGATTACATAACACAGGCATAATAATGGGTATAATGATCCCGTGTATGATGTGCCCAAAAAATGTCATTGCGCATTATACACTGCAAAATACGGTAACCATTTTGCTAACAAATGGCACGGGCTATCAGCATCTCCTTCACCACTGGGAACAGGGTCATTGGTACTTTTCAATCTAATCAGAACGCCACCAAAGACAAAATAAGTACAGATAACACAGAATCAGTTCGGAGCGCCCCTCTTTAGGGATCTGTTTCCCTGGGACCACTTTCAGTACCAGTTTTGGAAGGGTTTTATCAGAGAAACTAAACTTATGAGTGATACAGTGCAAGAGAGCTAGACCCTGGAAATCTGTGAACAACTCTGTGTCCACTGCTGACTCTGAGGTTGGGTGGGGCTTGAAGTCTTCTGGAAGCGGGGAGCGCAGAGACGGTATATTGTGGAAATCAACCAGAATCCATAAAGACAATCAGGACTGAGAGTCCATCTCTGACCTCCACTGATGGTGCCAAAGGATTCATTACGCTAAGTGAAACAAATCAGACAGAAAAAGACAAATGTATAATTTCTTACACATGGAGTCTAAAACACACACACACACACCAACCTCATGGAAACAGAGAACACACAGGTTGCCTCTGGCCAGAGGTGGGGGGGAAAGGGAAGGAAGAAATGGGTGAACTGATTCTACCTACACATGGTGATTACCTAGACAGGAAAAACAAGCCAACATCCAACCCATTCTCTGTCTCCCAGAATGATGACGATGATGATCAGAACAGTATGGCTCTGGGCCACAAATTAGCACTTGTAAATGTAATTTCGTCACCCAAGAACCCTTAGTTTCAAATAATTGGGGCTTTATGCCATTCAGGGATGTTGAGTGGACGTATCGGTTATGAAAACACCTAACCCTATTAGCTCACCATTCAACCAGCAGGATGAACCCAGCATGACAGTCCAAGAACCTCCCCCCTCCCCTGTTCATACCCACTGTATGTAAAATAAAAATGGTCATTTTCTCAGGGAACATTTCCCTGTGCGTGTGCTTTGTTCTCTCCCAGGTCACAGAGCAGAGCTACGTTAGCAAGTACAATACGATGCCTTATCCCTGGAATAACCAACGTCCTTTCACTGAAGTGCACAGTCACCCGAGCTCAGGGATTCAAATCTTTCCATCATGACTACCCAGCTCACACAGGCTCTAACCTAGCGGTCACCCACCGGGATCCAGTGCTGAGCATCTTTGTCCCTTTCTTGCCAGGGATCCTGGACTGGCCTACATCTCCTGTAGTCCCCTCCTGAAGCAGAGAATGATACTAATGCAGGAAGAGAGGAGCAGAAAGGGGAGGGTGAGGAAATGGAGAAAATTTTGTTGTTGACACATCCATCTTTAGATGAAAGTTGTGGGATACATGTACATTGTGAACAGGCATTTGTTCCCATGACTCCTGTAATTTGACAGGAACCTGAATCTGAAAAAATATATGCAAACAGAAATAGATGCGAACAATGAGCTTTCTTTCTTTCTCTTTCTTTCTCTCTCTTTCTCTTTCTTTCTTTGAAGTCAATTCAATTCTTTCACAAGGTAATGAATAATGCATTTGTTCTGCGCCTTGGTGAGAGGCTCCATTTTAAATAATTAAGACATTTTACTTTTCGTAAAAAGTTAAAGCATTTTCTTTGTACTGTCTTCAATGGCCTTGGGAATAGAGCCACTAGACAATTGGATTAATATATCAGCTTCTTCAATTCTTTCGTGACTTTGAACTTAAACTCAAGGAATCTAGATTTCCCTGTAAGTAAAACAGTGACAATAACATTACTTCTCTCAAGGAGCTGCTGTGATACAATCTATGAAAAGTTGTGTGCACCCTTTATGGTGTCTAGCAGATACTTCAAAATGACGTATTTAGTTACTACCATTAGCTCTTTCTCATTATGTTTAAGTAGCAATATTTTTTAAAGTAACACGTGAAATTAATTTTAATATATTTATTTAATCTTATGTCTTCCAAATGATGATAATTTTCATGTTAAATAAACACGAATAATTTTATATCACCTTTAGTTTTGTATTAGGACTTTGAAATGCTGTGTGTTTTACACTTAATGCAAACCTCAATTCGGATATGAACCTGGTGTAAGTTTTTACTCTGCCTCTTTATCCTCCATCCTCAAACTACGAAATGTGCCAGGAGAATAATCAACAGGAAAATCAAAGGCAAAACGCAGATGGGGTTGTGTAGATACGGACATCATCTGGGTGCACAGTCCCCGTGTCTCGGCCACAGGTGTGGAGCCCAGGCCGACAGCCTCAGCCATTGGACGGGGGACTCTGGCAACTGGACAGTTGCTTTATTCCAGGCGCTGGAAAAGGAGGCCAGTAAACTTCGGGAACGCAGAAGGAGCTCCAGTCCGGTTTGTGGAGACAAGGCCACCATCCTGTGGCGTCGGACGGAACTGCAGGGAGGTTCACGGTCCCGTTGAACCGGGGAGCCTCAAACGCCCAAGCTATCCTCAGCGGGCCCCATTTGGAAGGAAGCGTCAAGGATGTCTGATCAGCGTACCTAAGAAATGTGAAATTAAGCTGGTGATGATCCGAAGGAGGTTCCAAGAAGACCCGTTACTATTTCAAAAGAAATAAATGGAAGACTGACATCACTAGATAATACGTGATCAAAATCAATGAAATCATAAAATGGAAACTGGTTCCTCGCACAGAAATGCCCAGGTGCTGAAATTAGGTTCGCTTTGGAAAGTTTAAGGCATAATATCGGGCGAAATTCACACTTTAGAACGGCAAACTCTGGAAACCTTTATTGTCAGAGGAGACAGGGATTTTGAACAAAGTGCTATATGGGATGATGATTTATTTTTTCAGAAGAACATTCAAGACAGTGTAGTCAGGCATCAGGAAGGTCTGAAGTGACAAGATGTCTTCCAAGTGTCAAACTACTTTGGCAGCATTAAGGAGCTTAACCTACCGGTAAGAAAATGCTACACACACTCCATCTTCCAGTTTGAAGAAAAGAACTGTAACATTGTCTATAATATTTCTGAGAGCTTCAAAATATTCAAACACACAAAGTATGGGCTCATGCAATTGTGAAGTTAATGAAAGGACCCGGATGTTCCTGAGTTAAGAAAAATGGGGGAAAAAATCTTGTAATATCCCAAAACACTGTACTGCAAATAATATCATTGTGTGTTTGTGCCACATCATCTTAATAAAAGATCCGTGTTTTCCTTCCTGAAATAAGATACTCATAAAACATTAGACAAAACAAACAAAAAGAAGAAAGTAAAAGTCAACCATACTTACCTCCTTCCCAGGGATCCCGTGAGCCCGGTGGCAAACAGATTCTCAGACATTTTTAAACACGTGCATTTAAACAAATAAAAACATATTCTACAGGTAGTTTGTTTTTCTACCATTAAATTTCATTTTTATCAAACAGACTTATGTGCATTATTTAAAAAGTGAAGGAAAGAAAGCCCCTCAGGCTCACAGATACCTGCCCCTTGGAAAATTGCAGGACGTACTATTAACCCTGCATGTCCTGAGTCTATAGGAAAGGTCATGTGACTACCAGGAGGCAACATGTCAGAACAAATTAGCCTGTTCTCATAGGGTTGATGGGTAAGGCGTAGTGATTTCTGCACAGCATTTAAACAAATGTGACTCTTATTTCCTGGTTAACAATATGGTGAGAGATAGTCTGATTATGGTCCAGCAAACCATGGAGCAATTTCTCTGGGACTGTTTAGTCCTTCCTATTTTCGGGGGAATTTCTAATAGACTGTTGCTCAACTCTGTGTTTTATCTTGTCTCTTTAAATATTTTAGCAGTGACATGACAAAATGCTTAGGAAATACGGTTATTAGACAAGATGTGCAGATGACATAGAGTTTGGAGGCTAGCTAACATGATGGATGCCAGAGGAGGTTTCAGAGCGACTGTGGCAGGCCTAATGCAGAACGATAATGTTTAACAAAGACAAATGATCTTGCATTTTTAGTTAAAACAGTGAATTTTACAAGTGGATTGGGAAGACCTTTCTTTGAAACAACTCATGCAAAAATAATCAGGAATTTCTGTTTACCACAAAATGAAATAGAAGTTTTGTAACTCCCACACAATTTCATTTTCCTGTAATGGAACTGTTGGGTCCAAATCAGATTTAGTAGCACCCCACAGCATTTTGTGCTGGCCAGATAACATCTGAGACGCTGTGTTTATTTTTCTGCTGCGTTTTGAGAGAGATATTGACAAATTAAAGGATATATGGAGAAAGGATTTTCAGGTATAAACCATTTTTTTTAAAAAGGTCCTTCCTAAGAAATTGTAGTTATTTTCAGAACAGCAGAGTGGTTAAGCTCACGCGTTATGAAATCAGAAAGAACTGAGTTCAAGTCACAGAATAACCATTAACTCTGACTTTGGGTAAGTTATTTAGTTTATTTGAGCTTCCATTTCTGCATCCCTAAATTGCTAATGAAAATAACAACAAAGACAAATACTAGCAGAAGTTAAATTTTAAAGAAGGAATACATAGAAGTCAACATATTTTACTTAGCTTTATAAGGCAAAATCCATAGAAGAAAGGGGATTTTAAGTTAATATATTCCGATAACCAAATTAGCCAATGGCAATTTAATTAATCAATTAAATTAGCCAATTGCATTCCCCAATAATTTAAATCACCCAAATTGCCTTGATATGTAATGAGCTATTCAAGGGAGTGTGAATTGCCAGCTCTCAGGGAAAGCGTGCTCTCAGAGTTTTACTATACGTGTGATCACTGACTCTCTTCTCTACAAACAACCGTGTGATTTATTCTTTCAACCAGCAGTGATCATCACCCGGCACCGCGCACCCAGCACTGTGCACCCAGCAGGCGGGCAGGTGGCCTACCTCCGAGTCTCCGAGTCTAATGGAAGCAGACACGAGCACTCAGACAATCACATTATAGTGGGTTAAGGGACAAGCACGGAGCCTTGCCATGTAGCCCAGGAGGGATAGCTCAGAGAGCCACAGTTCAGTCACCTGTACGGTAAGATCTGTGGAGTCCCATTGCTCATTTTTGTTCTTCTTTGAAGCATCACCCTTGAGTATTAAAACACTATAATTTAGTTTTATATTGGTCTGTCATAGATTCTTTTCTCCAAAATCCTGTTCTGGCTTTCTGCATATTTCTTTCTCCCCCAAATCCTTCCTTGATCACTTCCTCAAGTTTTCTCATCTCTTCTTTCTAAGGACATGGAGCCACATTTTGTGTGTGTTTCCTCCTCACAGGGCATTTATTAGTAGTATATTTAATAGACCCAATCTCAGGGCTTGCTGAGGAGTGAGCAATAGTTACTATGGACCTGTGACTGAGGTCCCGAATTCTTCCTGTGGACAACCGTTTCTTCCCGTTATCCCAAGGGTCTCCATTCCAGGGCAGAGTGGCGAGCTTTCAGTCTGATGGAACACAGCTGTTCTACGCTTGCTTTGGTTGTTCAGAAACACACATAGTTTCCCCAGCTGTGCAGACACTGAGCCATGTTCTTTCTCTCAGACTGCTGCCTACATTGGCTTTCAGCAATGTGAGCACAAAGTCATCCAATTTTGAAAGGGATAGAGGGGAAATATCTATTCCTGTTAAGCAAAGCATTGTATTTGGTGGGGGG
>PVIA01006099.1:0-66424 GCA_004024845.1 Tonatia bakeri | reverse complement strand
GTTTTATATCCTATGTATGAGTGAAATCTCATGGCTCTTGACTCTTTCTGTCTGACTTATTTCACTTAGCATAATACTCTCAAGATCCATCTGTGTTGTCACAAATGGCATTGTTTTGTTTTTTCTTATGGCTGAGGAGTATTTCATTGTATATATGGACCACATCATCTTTGTCTAATCTTCTATCAAAGGACACTTTGTCCCCATGTGTTGGCCATCACCATGACTAATGCTGCAATGAACGTAGGGGTACGCGTATCTTTGTGAATAAATGTTCTCAAATTTTTCAGGTACGTACCCAGAAGAGGAGTTGCTGGGTCATGTGGTAAGTCCATTCTTAATTTTTTGAAGAACTTCCATACTGTTTTCCATGGTGGCTGTGCCAGTTTACATTCCCACCACCAGGGATGAGGGTTCCTTTTCCTCCACAGCCTCTCCAGTGCTAATTATAACCTGTCTTGTTGACAATAGACATGCTAACAGGTGTGAGGTAGTATCTCACTGTGGTTTTGATTTGTATTTCCCTAATAGCTAGTGAAGCTGAGCATCTTTTCATATGTCTATTGGCCATCTGTATGTCTTCTTGGGAGAAATGTCTGTTCGGATCCTCTGTCCATTTATTAATTGGATTTTTTTTTCTTTGTGTCGAGTTGTATGAGTTCTTTATGCATTTTGGATATTAACCCCTTGTCAGAGCTGTTGTTTGCAAACATCATTCCCCATTCAACTGGTTGCCTTTTTGTTTTGTTGGTGGTTTCTTTTGCTGTGTGGAAACTTTTTGGTTTGATATAGTCCCATTCATTTAATTTTGCCTTAGTTTCTTTGCCTTTGGGGTCAAATTCTTAAAATCTTCTTTAAGGCCAAGGCCCATAAGTTTAGTACCCATGTTTTCTTCTATGTAATTGATTGTTTCAGATCTTATCTTTAGGTATTTGACCCATTCTAAATTAATTTTTGTACATGGGGACAAACTGTAGTCTAGTTTCATTCTTTTACATGTGGCTTTCCAATTTTCCCAGCGCCATTTATTGAAGAGGTATTTTTCTCCATTGTGTGTTTTTGGCTCTTTTGTAAAAAATTATTTGCCCCTATACAAGTAGTTTCATTTCTGAGCTCTCATGTCTGTTCTATTGTTCTGTGTGCCTGTTTTTTCTGCCAATACCATGCTGTTTCGATTATCATTGCTCTGTAGCATGATTTGAAGTCAAGTAGTGTAATACCTCTGGCTTCATTCTTTTTTTCTCAGGATTGTTTTGGCTCTTCACAGTCTTTTGTGTTTCCATACAAATCTGATGATTTTTTTGCTCTATTTCTTTAATAAATATCATTGGGATTTTGATGGGATTTGCATTAAATCTGCATATTGCTTTGCGTAATATGGACATTTTAATTATTTTGATTCGTCCAATCCATAAATACAGAATGTCTTTCCATTTCATTGTGTGTTTTTTTTAATATATCTTAATGATGCTTTGTACTATGTCTGCCTGGTGGTCTAGTGGTCAGGATTCAGTGCTCTCCCCTCTGCACCAAATTGAAAGGAAACATCTCTTTGGAGAGCCCAATAGGATTGCGATGGACTTAAGATGGTGCTGTTTAAAACAGAACTTTTACCTAAGTCATATCTTATCCCAAATAATTACAGCCTTGTTTTTCTACTTCTTCCTCTGACTGCTGAATCCATTCCCCATTCAGTGCACAAATTAATTAGGTAGTGAAGATATATAATCAATCAACCCCTGGCAGGAAGGCAGGGAGGACACTCCAGCCAGAGTTGTCTGATCCTGAGGCACAAGGCTGTGCTGAGCCTGTTTGCTGTCCAGAGAGAAAGAGTTGAGAAGGAGACACTTTGGGATGTTTTCCTTCTCAGACAGGGCACGCCCTCAGTTCACATTAGAATCCTTGAAATATCTGCAAGAGTTACTTAGGAGTAATTTAATTTCTAGATGCTTTTGTTTTGATTTTTATTCAAATCTTGGTTTGATTTCTTATTTTATCATCTAGTTATCAAAATAGTTTGATATAATAGAAACACAATAGTTTCTAATTTTGACATTTATTGAGGCTTTTTTTTAAAGAAAATGTATATGTATGATCAGTCTTTGTCAACACACCTAGAACTCTTAAATGAGAGAATACTCTAATTGTCTGATTAATATGACCAAAAGGAGTGCGTGGTGAGAGAGGTATTGGCTGAAACCAAATCATGGCTAAAACAAAAACTAATAACAATAATAACAACAATGAACATGTAGCTAGCACTTACCATGTACAGGAGTTGTCCCCAGAGCTTTGCATATTCCATTCACTAGACACTGCAAACCTTCTCCGGTAGATACCATTATTAACCCATTTCACAGGTAGGAAACTTGAGCAACAGCAGGTTAAGTGACCTTTGGAGGTCACTCAGTCGCTAGGTCGCAGAGATAGAGCCTAACTCAGCTGTTTCGCCTCAGACGCTGCCTCATCTTCAGAGATTCTGTGGGCCCCTTAACCAGTATACAGATGAACCATGATTTAGAAAATCATCATAAACCGGGCATGGACATCCTGTGCTTCCTGAATTTTTTGTTCCTAATACAATTTCTGTTGATCCACCTCAGTTTTCTAGATACACACTTGTACCGTGTTCAGAAAGCTACTGAGTTTACTCTGCTGTTTTATTGCAGAAGGCAGTCCAAGTACAGGCAGATTTGGGGGTTTTCTTGGACATAACCAACTTTTCCATCTGTAACATTTTTAATCCATAATGCTATAGAAATTTCTCTTTTGCCCTTGCAGTGACAACAAAAAAGTTGTGTGGATTGATTTTCATTGAATTCTCTGGTACGTGATGGTTCAATTCTATCCTCAGGCTCAGGTTTTCGAAGCGTTTGGTTGTTAGCTAAGGAACTGTTAATTATGTTTTTTATTATTGTCATTTTGGCTCCAATTACTTTGTCGCTCATTCGGGAACAACTGTTATTGTCAGTTTGCATCTGTGTTGTTTCTTCTCATTATCTATTGCACCCTCATTGTTTTCTTACCTTTTCCTCTCCTGCCTCATGGGAAAGTTCTCAAGTTTGTCCGATATATCGATTCAATTTTCTGCAATGCCAATTCTGCCTCTTACTATTGCCAAAGAAGATTAATATTCTTTTCAGTGGTATTTTTAGTTTCCATGAAAGTGTTTCTTATCCCCCTCATTGCTAATACATTGTACCGTATTTGTTCTTTAAACAGTCTATGATCTTTTTTTCACATTTCAGAGAGTTAAAAAACATTTTGCAATTTTTTTCTGGCTATACCTACACTTTTAGAGGATAGTCTTTCTCCAAATTTCTTTAAGTCAAAATTCTCTTTGTCTTAAACCTTTGTATCTCTGTAGAATTCATGTGTGGTTGTTTTTAAAATTTTCCATTCTCTTATCTAATAAAAGTTATTTTCCAGATGCATTTTTTTTCTCAGGAATAAAATGCCTCATTTATACCCTATCTCCAAAGGTCAAATCTTTGTTTCAGTTTATAATTGAGAGCAAGAAATTTTAAGTGCCAAGTGCCTGACAGAATTTCATAATTAATAATAATAATAATAATAATAACAACAACAACTAACATGTAGACAGCATTTACCCTATACCAGGAGTTGTTCCGAGAGCTTTACACATTTCATTCACTAGATGTCCTGCAAGCTTGCTCGGGCGGATACCACTATTAGCCCTATTTCACAGATGAGCAACTGGAGGAACAGTAGGTTGAGTGACCTTGTGAGATCACTCAGCTGCTAAGCAGGAGGGCCAGAACCCTAACTCAGCCTCCCTTCTTACCTAAGACACCTTGCTCTCTCTCACTGGTTTTCTCTCCACATCAGAATTCATAAACTCTTTGGATTTTGCTCATTTCAATAAAAAAAGAAAAAAAAACCTTACTAATATGTAGCATTTTGCATATAATCTTGTGCAGTCTTGGCTGCAATGGATCTCCGGACCCTCTGGGTTTAGATTCCATGCTGTTAACTGATCGAGTCCGAAGTATGTTATGTCTGGAACATTCCAATGCGGAGGCTGCTCCTGATATTCCTGATGGTCCCTCAAAATACGACTTCCGCTCTTTCTTGATTGCCTGCTTAATTGCTTGCTATAAACTGCGTCCCACTCGCCGACAGACACATTGTGGTGGGATGAGGTGGGAAGCAGCCTTCTGTTAGCAGAGAAGCCAAGCCCTCATGTAACGCAAAAAAATCCTTATTAACTTTCTGGGGATCAGCAAGGTGGCAGAGTTTGGTCAGCAAGTCTTACATTTTTTGTAATCATTTAGTGATGGTTCGTCACAAATTATATTTTCATTAACGGCCAGGAGAGTGGAAAAAACCTGTGGTTTCAGTTTTGACCCTGTATACGATTTCTTGTGATCTCATAAACATCTTAGTGGAAATGACGGCAATCACTGTTCCTTTCTACAGGGAAGGATCCAGGCTTTACGGAGCCTGGAACTTGTGTATTCTTAAGGATAATTTAAAGTTTTCCCCTTGACATACTAAATTGTGCATAGCGTCATGGATGAATGATTGTGCTCCCCCAAAGTTCCTTTGTTGAAATGCTAACTCCCCATGGGGAAGGCATTTGAAGATGGGCCCTTGGGTGGCAATTAGGTCAGGAGGTCAGAGCCCACGTGACTGGAGTTAGTGACGTCACAACAGAGAGCCCCAGGCACTCTTGCCCCTTCCACCCGGTGAGTGCGCTCCTCCCCAAACACGGACAAACACGGAATCCGCTGGGGCCTGGACCCGTGCTTCTCACCTCCAGGACTGTGAGAAATAAACGTTGTTTCAGCCACTCATGGTATTTTTCCTCTAATAGCCCAGGAAAAGACAATTGCCAATGAGGCACAAAAACAACTACTATTTATTCAGAATGGGAAAGGAAACTGCGACGTATTAAAAAGCTAACAAATACTGGTGAAATGATTGCGCATTTTCATTGTGGAAGCTGATGTCAGCCGTCTGCTTGTCAGTTGTTAATGTTTCTGGTTAAGTCATGCAGCACCCACGACAGCTGCTCATTTATTTATCTTACAACTGGAAATATCACAGACAGGCATTTGCATATGTGCGGGGTACCCGCCAGGCACTCGTGGGATGAAAATTACAATGCACGCTTTTTTCTCCTCGGTACTGAGTAAAGGTCCGCGTGCAGCGGTGGAGCCATTTTGCAGCAGAACAAGAGAAGCATAAAATTGTAGAGCTAATACGGATATAAAAAGTAGTGCACAACTGTCTACTGAGGGTTTTTTTAATATCAGTATAAATGAAAGATCAGAACATTGAATACTGGCATGGAAAGAAGAAATAGATTGCAAAATACCATTTAGCATCATAGCTATGCTGTCAGATATCAAATGATCTAAATATATATTTCTTGCTATAAGGTGAACATTTTGATGTTATTGTTTGCATTTAATTTTGAGGATACTTATGCATATACTTATGAGTTAATATGAGAATTTTAGATTACTTCAAACTATGACCTTTCTTGATTTAAATATAAAAATAAAAGTTACTCGATGTCCCTGGGTCTCCCCATGCATGCAAGAGGTATACATGTTATTAAATTTTAACTTGTTATTCTCCAGCTGTAAATAAATAAATAAAGTTTAAAAATAAATACTGACCTTAAAGGAATAGTATATCATTTTCTTACCAGCCAAGTACCTAAGAATGTTATTGCTCTTATTTATAATTAAGAGCAAATTTTAAACTAAATCTTATGAATTAAAGACAGTTGTTTTACAGAACACCGAAATGTTTCCGATTCTGCAGAAGAACTGGTGACTTTTACAGTCACCCTTGAGGAATGATGTTTTTCTCCAAGTAAATCTTGGCAGGCAAACGAGTTAAAATAAAACAACTGTAATAAAAGATAGGCAAAGCTAGCGCCCTGACTTGGGTTTTGTTTCTGCATGTTACTCCATATTTATACTTGTTCTCATCTACTTTCTATAAAATAAGTGAAAAAATAGCTGGTGCACGGAGAAAGGGAAAAACAGGAAAAGTAGCAATTAAGCATCTAACACTAAAAGGAAATTCGGCCTCAGCTTGCTTTCCGTCCACTGAAGGATTTGCCTCTTGTCACCGTTTTCAAAGCGCCGAGGGTAGGGGCAGGGCGAAGGGCCGTGGCAGTTCACACGGACCTGCAAGTGCTTGCTCCACCGTCTCCTTCTGCTAAGGACCCTGCCCTTCTCAACTGTTTTGTAGCAAAATGGCAGAGGCCGGTGACAGCCTAAAGCAGCTTCATTTGATGTCGTAGCAACAGGCACTTAGTAATTGGTACTTAGTAATTGATGTAAGACTGGCCTATGAAATGCTGAAGATAAAAGCTCCAAGAAAATGATAAACTGTTCCTTGATGAGGTTCTTGGTACCTTCAGTCCTTGAACCACTATCTCTATCTGTCTGTCTGTCTGTCTATCTATCTGTCTATCAATCATGTATCTATCATTTCTCTTTATTAGTAATAAGACTAAATTTATTGAGTTTTTTTTAAGATTTTATTTATTTATTTTCGAGAGGGAGAAAGAGAGAGAGAGGGAAACATCAGTGTGCGGTTGCTGGGGGCCGTGGCCTGCAACCCAGGCATATGCCCTGACTGGGAATCAAACCTGCGATGCTTTGGTTTGCAGCCCGCGCTCAATCCACTGAGCTACGCCAGCCAGGGCTAATTTATTGAGTTTTAAGCCTTTGTATCTTTTCATAGAATATAGATCTTTGAGATTAATGCTAAATATATTTTAAATTGCAGAGCTCATTTTAATATCTAACTGGCACAAAGCAGCCTCATTGACTTGTTATTTTCTTCTGTGTTGTCCTACTTACCAGGTATCTGTACATTCATGACCTGTTTCTCTTCTCAGAAGAAAATAGCTTCATTTTATACAGATCACACGATTCACAGAAGTCTACACTTGAAACCTCTACAATGCGATTAAACAATATCACCCCAATAAGTTTGATAAAAACATTAAAAAAGAAAAATAGTATCTTATAAAACAAAACAACAAATAAAGAGCTAATGGTGACAAAGAGTTCAGCAACATGCTTGTCACAAATTCTCAATTAAAAAAACCTATTATTTTAAACAAAATACTTAAGTAGATCGATCTCATAATTCAATTTACAAAATGAGAGGCTGTTTCTCACCATGACAGGCTACTAGCCGTGGGCTGAAACTGTTCTAGGAACAGTATATGCTGCACGGTGTCCAACCAATCCCGTTAACAGTGGGTGTCCAACTGTTTCTGGGCTTTGTGATGCTATAAGTAACACTGATGGATTCTCTGAATTTTACCTCGTGTATGTGCATGCTTATCTGATCAATTTAGGAAATATTCCCGGATGTGCCTGGATATGCACAACTAAAACTTTGAAAAGCTTTCCTAAATGCTGTCCAAAAGTTTATGTATGTTTGTTCTCCTGCTGAAAGGGCAGGAAGCACAGCCCCCTTACATTATCTTCAAACAGATATAATGGGGTCTGTTTGATCTTTGTCAGTCTGATGGGTAAAAGTAATCTCTTTTTCCTTCCAGTATTTAACATTTGGGTTTTAGATTACTGGTGAAGATCTTTTATTTTTATTTATTTTTTATTATTCAGTGCCAATTTGTATGTATATGACAACATATGAGTGATGAAGGTATTGGGGGAAGAGAGAGGGTATCATTTGTTCTTATATTTCATCCATTTTTCTTTAGGATATTCTTTTTTTTTGGTCCTCATTGTATAAATGGGAAGTTATTCACTTTTTGATCCAGTATTATAATTGTTAAATTATAAATTAATGAGAACTTTTAAATTAATCCCAGCTTAGTGCAAACTCCAGTTTCTGGAATTACTAGCTCTGGGACATTGGGCAAATAATTCTATGGTACCTTTCTCTGTAGAGTAGGAGGAGTATGAAGTTATTAGGAAGATGAAAATACATGACAAATATAAATGCTAAAATGTCCCTTGGCGATTCATAAATCACAGTGGCTACCAATATTATGACTATTAAGATATGTTACAAATATTTCCATTTTATCAGTTGTACCTTAAACTTCTCAAGCTGTTTTATGACAAGCAGAATTTTTTGTTCTTAAAAGTCAGCAGAATGTTAATCATTTTCTTACTTTTGGTGTCATGTCCTAGAAAGGATTATTCTCCCCTTCTGGTAAGAAAATCACTACCTAAAACTTCATGGTTTAAGTTTTGTCATTTAGGTTGTGTTCATGGTATTTTGAGTCACCAGGGACTTGATTTGCTATTAGAAATGACATAGAGTTCAAGTTTCATTTTATTTTTCTGGCCCCAGTGAATAGCCAGTTGCCCGAGCTTCTAATACACAATTATTTTTATATTTAAAGTGACACTTCTGTTATGTACTAAGTTATATTTAAGCCTATTTCTGGGTGCTCTACTCACCAGTGTATTTCTTTCTGTTTAACTGCCATACTTTCATTCTCTCTCTCACTCGACTGCTCTTGTCCGTCCAGCCTCCCTTCAGGCTTTCATATACTTTCCTGTTGGAGCAGACGCTAGTCTTCCAAATAAGTCTCCCCATACTTCACCCTTCTGTACCTAACACTGTTGTCCCACGGGCCCGAAGAGCATCTTACTCCCCTCCAACACACGCAGACTTATCATGTAGCTCATTCAAGTCTTCCCACCCCTCAGCTCAAGTGTCGCTTTTACCAAGCAGTCTTTCTTCAGAGTCTCGCTGCCTTTTCAGGTCCCCTTACATGCTCCCATGAAACTACATCTATGCTTTCCCCAGGCTAGTTTTCCATGAAAAGCATAGATTTGCTTCTTGGTCTTCTCTAGAAAGGCTCCAGAGACTGTCTGTGTTTTATTCAACGTATATCCCCAGTGCTTGGAGCCCAGTAGGTGTCCAATAAATATCTTTAAGTGAATGAGTCAGTGTGTTTTATTAAATGTTGTAAAGTGTCCAAAAAAAGGAAAACACATTGTTCCCTTTAATAATTCAGAGCCATTTCAACCAAAGGCCCGAGCCAAATGGTAAATTATAGAAACCAGAGGAGCAAGCAAAGGCTCTGCTTTCATTAGTGTCTGCTGGAGCTGGATGGAGGAAGAGTGAATGCATGGCCAAAAGGAACCGCTTTCCAAAGGGAAAAAATATTTTAAAGAGGGCTGCCTGGGGAAGGGTAGTGGGAACAATGCACATTTAATGATTTTAGTTTACTTTTTCCTTTGTGTGATTGGCCCCTGAGGACAGAATTGGGATCTTGGAGCAGAGAGCGTCAGTTTGATGGACAGGTTCTCCCTTAGGGAGTACAGAGGGACTTTGGACGTGAGAGGCAGAGGAATGGGCCTTGCGGAATAGAACAGCCCCGGTATGGCCTTGGCCATGGGGATCTGTGCTACAATCATTTATTAAAATAATGAAGTTTTACATCGGAAAAAAATCCCCAAGACACAAAAATCAAAGCGCTGCATCTACACCCAAGCAGTTGTATCCCCGAATGATTTCTGACTCTGCAAACACAGTTCTTTCAGGCAAAAACATTTCAGTGTACACTCTACGCTTGAGATTCTTCTGAACTGGGAAGACAGAGCAGGGAGGACAGCAAAGTCCCTTTCTTCTTTGAAATTACAGAGTGCTGTGTGCTCTGTCTCCTCTGGTGTTCTCACATAGTAGGTCTGCAATGGAATTATGTGATTCTGGGGCCACCCCACATTGTTTTATGGAACTGGACATGCGTACTAGTGACTGCAGGTGCCATCATTTTGGACAAAATAAAGTGTTGGTGTTTGAACAGTATTTTTCTCTCTCTCGAATGATTTAAACCTCTACAGACACTAATATGGTGATGGCGTCAGTGAAGTAGCATTTGAATGAGGAGCTAAGGAAAGAATTCCTATGCGTTGCTGGTAGCAGTTCTATCCTACAGACAAAGAACCTGGGTGCACGCTGGTTGGGGATGTGAGAAGCTGTTGCTTTTGTATCACCTTTGCATTGAACAGATAGTACATGTAATTTTTTAAAGATTTTATTTATTTATCCTTAGAGAGAGAGGAAGGGAGAGAAAAAGAGAAGGAGAGAAACAGTGATGTGAGAGAGAAACAGATGGGTTGCCTCCAGTATGCACCTTGACCAGGGGCTGAACCGGCAACCTAGGCATGTGCCCTGACCCGGAATCAAACTGGCGACCTTTTGCTTTGCAGTTCAATGCCCACTGAGCCATACTGGTCAGGGGAGTATATAGATGATGTTGATCATCACCCCTCGAACTGAAATAGTTTGATTGACATCTAGTTCAGTAGCTAAATTTTAATGTCTGATCCATCAGGGCATAAATGGTACGCTGAGTTTTATATGTGTTCATCTCTCTGCCTTATTTAAAGAGCCATTAAATCATTAACTCATTAAGGGACATTGAATCATACCAATGATGTCATGCTTTTTCCCGCATGTGTGTGTGCCTTTATCCTTGGCTGACTGGCAATCAATCTCTCTCTCTGTTTCATACACACACACACACGATGCATTCACACACACAGACACACAAATATCCTCTCTTTAGCTTTTTGTTGGACTCTTTTCTCTCTTTGTGAGACAATCAGGATGACAACTGAAAAGAGAATTCTAAAAAAATATTTTTCTTCCTCTTCTTTCTGGCTGCCTCCCAAGAAACTCAGCTATGCAGCTCTGGGTTCTGTCTGACACATCCTAACTACTGACATTTAGCAAATGCTTCTCCAAGAAACGGGGAGGGCAAAGGCGAAGCTGGGGTGTGATATAAGTAATTAGATTAATGATTTCTCAATTAAGATGTTCTCACAGTGTCCCCCTTCTGCCAGCTACCCTGCAACAGAGAAGCTGTCTTTTGAGAAGGACAGGTTGAATAAAAAAGTACATTGGCTTCCGTCTACAACAGGGTGAAGTCAGAAAGTGAAAAAATATGTTAGTCTAGTTTTCATACCAAACAATGAGCAGATAAATCCAAGCCTTACTCTCTAGAAGATCACTGGACTGGCAAAACCAGACTGATAGAGTTTCATTTTGATATTCCTTCCTGACTGGGAGCCCATTGCCACGGTTGACGTGGTCATGCAATGCTCCCCATTAACTTGAATAATAATTCACCTTCTTTCTGTATGCACCTCACACATCGGTTACTCTCCGGTAGAGGACAAAGACGTCTAGGTTTTGTTGCTCAGCTCAACAATTAAATGTATCTAGTTCATCTAAGAGTAGCCGCACATGTTTGTAAGTTTGTGTCTGCATTCCCTCTGACTGTAAATGTGTGGTATTTTGAGTTCCTTGTGGACAAGTTGTAATATCTACTGTTTCCTTCATTAATTCACAAGTTAAATAAAAATCTTTGACAAGTGTTTATTATGCATCTGTGCATGAGCCATATTTTGTCCCTTTTTAAGAATTATCCTTTTCCATCCTTTCAAAGAATGCCCTCCTGTTGCTTATTATTTTAGTAATTTCTGTTACTTGCACCAGAGTTCTATTGCACAGAATCTTTTTTTTTTTCAGTGAAGAATCTACTTGACAAAACAAACTATAATGAGAAGGTCGTTTTGAGACTTTAAGGGTAGAATAAATAAAAATATCTCAATGAAATAATGAAATGCTCTTTTTTTGAAAGTACCATGTAATAGTTAGTGCCTATTGCTAATAAATGGAATTGAATGGTTGTAAGAGAATTGTCATTGAAGCTCTGGTGATACTCCTTTCTATTGCAGATATAACCACCAAAGACAGTGACTTTTTTAAGGCAATAATTTGGAGCTTTCTGAACTGTAGGTAGTATTACAAGCAGGACAAAAAAGTTTCATTTTTAATGACTTCTTCAGCATTTCTTATCAGTGTCCAAAATGTTCTCTTATTATAACATTACCTCATGACAGAACTATTATGATGCCCATGATTGCAGCTTATTTTATGTTCATTTTCTGTAGGTTTTGGTCCCCCTGCTTCACGAGTAATCTCTCTCGAAAACCCTGCTGTGGGCTGAGTTCCAGATGCTGTCATGCCTGGTCGTTTTGTGTTGATTTTCTTGGCTTCACAGCCTGATTTGTCCTGACCTTGTCCTAAGATTGGTGCTCTCTTTCATTCACAGTCCCAAGTCTCATAACTATTGTCTGTAATGAATATAATTCCAGCAATCTGGCAGAGCCACACTGGAAAATATTGAGAAGTCTGGATCTGCTGCATGAAGGCATGAGAGACCTCTCTGCTTTGGTTGTTGAATGTCAGAATGTCTCATAGGACAGATGGGTCCCCCTGCCTTACAACGGAGGCTTCAGGCAGGCGTGGAATCAGTGTAATTCAACATTAATGGAGCCTTGCCCCTTTTAATTGGTAGAATTTTCAGGGAAATCATTTAACGAGAATAGTGAGACCCAGAGCTGCATTTTCCTGTCATTTTTATCATGTGACCACTGTGATTGTCAGAATTCTAAGACACCCCCACCCCAAATTCTCACCTCTGGGGTACATGTCTTGTGTAATTCTCTCCTCTTTAGTGGGGCTGGGGACAGTAACCATGTCAGGATATCAATCCAGTGGTCAGGTCACTAATCAGTTGACTGAGTTAATCAGAAGGGAGCTTGTCTTGGGGACCTGAACTAGCCGGTGACCCCTTTAAAAGCAGGTTGGAATCCTTGTCCTGGTGGTTTGGAAGCAAACAAGCAGAGACATGCTGAAGGGCCTGTGGACGAGGTCCCCGTGTCTAAGACGTGACAGCAGCCTGTAGGAGCTAGAGCTCCCCCCACTGCAGGCCAGCGGGGAAGCAGGAAGCCCCATAGGAATCTGAATTCTGCAGACAAACTGAAGGAGCTCAGGAGAGCCCCTCCCACTGCAGACGAGCAGCACCGCCGGCCGCCAACGCCTTGACATCAGCCTCCTGAGACCCTGAGCAGAGAAGCTTTTCGCCACGTTCAGCCTTCTGACCCACAGGAACAGCGGGATAATAAATGGGTGTTGTTTCAAGCCACTACACTCTTGGTGATTTGTTACTTAGCAATAGAAAATGAGGACAACCACTCTTCAAAACTGGGCATTCCAGACCCTGAAGGACATGCTTATAGAAAGAGATTTCTTCAGAAAACAATGAAAATGGGACCCTTCGAGAGAGTCCACAGTAAGTCAATTCAACAGAGTGGAGCGGAGAGGGCCAGGGGCGGCCTGGTGAAGGTGAGCACAGGCGTGCTGTCTGGCAGGGCGCAGTGAGCTTTCCTTAAAGCGAGGCGTCTCCTGCAAAATTTGCAGAGGGACTATTTCCCTGCCCCCAGCCCCCAATCTGTTGTGTCAGCCTGATCCTTTTGCAAAGTGCGATGAACGTAAATGAGTAGAAAAAAAATAAAACTTTTTAAAAGGACATACAAAATACAAGCCTCAATTTTTTATTATCCAGCAGACATAAAATTCCTGTCAAACTGCCATGAAATTTTCCAAATGCTTACTCTCCATGTTGGTCCTCGTCACACTGCCGACGGGCTACAAAGAGCAGACCCGCAGCTGCTTGTGAGCCACGTTCTGAGGATTGCGGCTCTCAGGGACGTCAAATGCTCCAACGCCTTCGCGTCTCTGCCTGGAATGGATATCCAGTGTTCAGCAGAGATCGCGGGAGACGTTCAGAGAGGGCTGTGCCTAAAAATAGAGCGGTGTTTTTCAATTGCAGAGCTGGTTGGTCATTTTTAAGTTTGGTGTAGAAACTCCCTGAACTTGTGATAGAACATACACATTGCAGTTCCTGCTCCACTGTTTAAAAGCCACGTACTGCCCTGGCTGGGTTGCTCAGTGGGTTGGAGTGTCTTCCCTACACCAAAAGGTTGCGGGTTTGATTCCAGTCAGGGCACATGCCTGGGTTGCAGGTTCGATGCCTGGTGGGGACATGTACAGGAGGCAGCTGATGGATGTTTGTCTCTCTCATGGATGCCTCTCTCTCTCCCCCTTCCTCTCTCTCTAAAATCAATAAAAACATGTCTTTGGATGAGGATTAAAAAATAAATGCACAAGTAAATAAATACAACTGGTTACTTAGGAGGGCTAGGCCTCATTCCTCTTATTTAAAAAAATGGCAATAACTTTAGGAATCTGTCTCCTACGGCTGTGAGGATGAATGAGGATGTGCATGAAAGTGTTTTACAAACTGTGAAGCGCCCTACCTGTGTATGAACGGCTCGCATTGCTGCTCCTGAATTCTCCCTCAATTAACTCATTTCAGCGTGTTCTGCACAGATGATGGAAGATGAGAAAAATCTGACTGTGTTCTGAACAAAATGATTTTCCTGCTACTCCCTGCTTCTGGAGATGACCAGGAACTGATGTGTGTGTGTGTAAATTGCAGATAGTGAAAGGATGTCTTAGTTACATCAATTCCAGGCCCCGGTGTGCACCTTGTTAAGAACATAAGCAGGGATCCTGATCACTGATTTCCGCCCTCTGATCATGGCCTGCATGTTGTCATTGTTCTCAGGGCTGTGTGAGGCAGGACCGATCCTCAAAGGACCCCCACTGTACCGTCTAGTACCGTCTGTGAGCACTGTGGCATCAGAAGAGTACAGCTTCCAGAAATGGCATTGGGGATGAGGACAGCGGGGACCACAGCTCCGGAGAGGAGCATTGCTCCAAGAGACTGCCCAGCAATGCACTTTTTCAGACGTGAAAACAATAACAATATTGGAATACTGCCAGTGTTTTCGCTTTGCTCTCATGAGGTTAAAATATCCCCTCTATGGTTTTCTCCTAACTTCTCCTTTAAGAGAATCCTTTTAAGATAGAATGATCATAAAATAGATTTGTTGTCTGATGGTCTTATTCCATTTTGGAATTAAGAGGCAACAGAAATTTTGTGGCCTCCTGGCTTTTTGTCCCTTGTTAGAAAACAAGTTATTCCTTTAAATACGTTTCCCAGTTCACCATTCCACTGCATTTATTTTTTATATTTACAGTAAAAGTACAAAAACATCCATAGAAAGAGGAGGCAGAGTCTCTTGTGACTAACACAGTATTAGCCACTTTGTATATTCATAGGGCCTGAGCATTGTACCACTGGCTTGTCCAAACACTGGCTTACAGAATCGCTATGAAAATGCGTATGTTCTGGGTACTGGGGAGACCAAGAACTAATACCTTTTACTGAATGAGAAAGCACATTCCTTAGACACAGGGACTGCAATTCGTGGGTGGTCTACAGTTCCCAAAACAGGCGTAACAGACACATTCTTCTGTGAAGACCAAACGAATATTCCCTACTGGTCTGTCTGCTGAACTTCAGCTGCTGACAGTGACCTCAATTAAGAACATACCTGCAAGGAAATATCCCTCCAAATTATAATCTAATAGTGGGGGGATCCTGTAGTGGGATTAAGTATGAACAGAACCCATAAAAATGTCGAAATAGTAAAAATATTATGGATAAGAACGATGTGTAATGGCATTTTAAGGTAAGTTTTGGTATTCGTTGGACAGGGGGAGAAGAAAGAGCTCAAAGATTCCCTGGGTTTTCTAAACTCTGTACAACTCAGATCAGAGTTTCTCTTCCCGTCCTAATTCCTATTTGTCTATTTTACTCAGGATTTAAAGGTACTCAAGTGAATTAAGGGGCAACCATAATTAGAGGTATAATTTTAGCTCTGGCCTTTAATGCGCAGGTCAACAAGGGCTCTTAGCCCTGTTCCTGAGATGCATTCATTTGGATCCTGAGACACTATTAAAACTCTATTCCTGTCTTTATAGTAACATTAACAATCAGGACATACCCCTACCAAGCACTTTCTGTAGGTCTTAGAAAGGTCTTTCAAACAATACTTCTTGTTAATATGTGATGTCACTGCCACTGTAAGCTCGGGACTGGGCTGAGTAAGTAGACAAGGATATCCAAGATTCTAGCCACAGCCTTAAGTAGGCTACAGCTTCAGTTTACCAGCCATGGGGCTGAATCATGGGTGAGCAAATGGAACAACTAACAGGGTTGTACAACATGATATCAGGAACACATTAAGCGGGTAAGAAAAGTTACAACACAGCATAGAAACAAATTTAAAATTAAGAAAGACAGCTGGTTTAGACAGGGTGGCCTGATAATTCAGCTGGAAATATTATTATTATTTCTTAAATATTTTACTTATTTATTTTTAGAGAGAGAAGAAGGGAGGGACAAAAACAGGGAGAGAAGCATCAATGTGTGGTTGCCTCTTGCTTACTCCCTACTGGGGACCTGGCCAGTAACCCAGGCATGTGCCCTGACTGGGAACCAATCCTGTGACCCTTTGGTTTACAGGCCAGCACTCAATTCACTGAGCCACACCAGCCAGTTGGAAGTATTATTTTAATTACACTATCCATCCTGGCTCTCCACCCCTCATTCAATCACCCTACACCTGTTTGCTGGCCTGAAGCTTCCCGGGTCAGCAGGACATAAGTGGGTTCAAGCATATAGGAGGAACAGTGAGTAAAAACTCGTGACTGTAGACAGAAACCTGGTTGGAATGATCTGCAGATAACGTCTGTATCCAGGCCCGCTTTCTCAGGTTCCGTCTCTGTAAACGCCTCCTCTCCATTTTGTGGGACTCGGAAGATTCCGGTGACTCATTGGCTTCCTAGTCCCGAGTACCCCTACTTCTGTAGACACCGCTCTCTGACTCCCGGTCTGGCCGTAGTTGCGAGCCTCCGTTCCCAGGTGGGCTCGCTCCCGGGCTTTCCTGTCACTGCTCTGACCTCCTTGCTTTATTTTTGTGTGTGTGCCCTGTGACTACGCTCCTGACATTTTTCATCTGTGTTGCACGAACAAGCCCAGCTGGTGCTTCTGTTAGCACTTCCTGCTGACATCTCTCTGTGGTCTCACCTACAGCTGGATGAAAATATCCGTAGATGCTGCCTGTTGTAGTGCCAGCAGGACAGCAGCTACTTGGGGATAAGACGTTTTTGCTAGTCATGTTGTTGAAGTCATGTAAATAGAGTGTCTAGATCTCTACAGGAAAAAAGCAGTTTGAAGAAACGGAGGCATTTGTTTATTGAGTGGAAGAAATGAAGTAATTAGGAAGAAATGTTTGGATTATCTATAGACATGGGTTAGTATAAAACCATTGATGCCCCCCCCCAAAAAAAATTTAAAACACTGTGAAAGGTCTTAAAACCACAAAGTACAATGAGTCCTGGCTGGGTGGTTCTGCCGGTTGGAGCATCATTCAGTACCTCGAAAGACTGCAGGTTCGAATCCGGGTCAGGGCACATACCTCCTCGGTTGTGGGTTTGATTCTTAGTTGGGATGCATACAGAAGCAACTGATCGATGTCTCTCTCTCTCTCAAATTAATAAACATATCCTCAGGTGAAGATTAAAGACAACAACTACAACAATAAAAACCAGTAAATGTGATGAATGATTGAGAAGACAGTGTCACTGAAGACAGAAGACAAGCTGACGCAGCTGTGAGCCCGTGTAAGCGGGCTGATGGATTTTCCGCGTGCACCGTATTTCAGTTTTGAGTCAACATAAATCTGATGAAGAGGAGCCAAACTGGACAGTCCTCCTGGTTATAAAAAAGACCTGTTATTGTAGCATGCAGCTCCCGTTGCATTTCCCAAGACCCTCATTTAATCATGCCCGTTCTTCCTTCATTAAAATTGGTTGTTATCTCCAAAGATTCTGGACAGAGAGTAATAAGAAAAATAATAACCCTGACTTTAATGCTTGTAAAAACAAACACATTTAAATGTCCAGTGAAAACATAAAATATGTCCAATAATTTTCTCTTTAAAATTTCCTTAAGCATCTTCTATTCCTCAAGGTTGTTTTGGTTAAAGTCTTAAATGTGTATTTGTACTATAACATAAAAACAAAAACAAAATTACATATAATTGATTTCATCAGCGCCTGATTTGACTATTGCACATACTGTCAAACCTTTAGTACATTTTTATGTAGTTAAAATTTTAGGAATATAAACACTTTAGGCTTTTAAATTTGATAATTATGTTTTAAATATTTTCCATACAGTTATGTACTCTTGCAAGTCTTTGTAATATAATTTTAATGAATGTATCGACCAGTCAATATATATTATATTCACAGTCATTGGCTTGTTTTTCAAATTTTTACTATTACATATAACATTACAATGAATATCTTCATATCAATTCATTATTTTCCAAAAATTAGTTTCAGAAATTTATGTGTATTGTGTAATTAGAAGGGCATTAAAATTACAATAGCTTTTGTAGTTGTGCTAGTTACTGTCCACAAGAATTTATCCATTTATTCATTGACTTTTCATTTTACCCAACATTTATAAAGGTAATGTGTCTACCATAAAGAAGTCAATATATGAGGGGGGTCCCCAAAACTCCCAGATTTTATTTATAAAAAATGTGTTCTTACATGTTTAAACTTCAGTCACCTTCAAAGTCTACTCTCCATTTGATGTGATACACCTATCGAGGTGTTCTTTCCACCGCTCAGAACAGCTTTTGAGCTTGTCGATTTCGATGCCTTTTAGTGTTTCTGACATTTTTTGTTTCACCTCTTCCCCATCAGCAAACTGTTTCCCTTTGAGGCCTTCTTTCATTCACGGAAACAAAAAACAGTCGCTCGGGGCAAGATCAGGTGAATAGGGAGGGTGGGGCATGGAGGTCACTCCATTTTGGGTCAAAGACTATTAAACACTCAGCATGGTGTGGGCAGGTGCGCTTGTAAATTACTCAACATGAAATGTGCTAACGCACTGAGAGAGTCTTCAAAAAAATTCACTGGAGCTGAGCACAGCCTCTCACAATGATGCCAGTCGGTACACTGATACAGATGGGTTCCTAGAATACTCACCTAGTGGGGGAAGCCTGTACTGTAAGGGTCCTGCCCTCTAGAAGATAATTCCATTTTCTTGGGGTCTCCCCATCATTATAGGTGCAAGACAAAGTTTAATGGGGAGTTAAATAAACCAATAATATTAACAACACGTTGTGATAATACAATAGTACAATCACAGAAGTAACTACCAGGAACTGAAGTTGTATAACCAACTCTGCTTGGGATAATCAAAGAGATGTCTTCCAAAGATGTAGCATCTGTGTCAGCCCAGAAGGATGAGAAAGGGCATTTCTGGGTAAAAAGTTGGAGGAACCATATGCCTGAGGAATGAATTGCTTTTGCAATGGTTTTAATTTTGATTGATGGAAAATAAAACCTGTCCCCTCACGTGACACATTTGTCTCGCACCTACGACAATGTCTGTTTGTTCATTTTTCATGTATCACCCTTTACAGTATATCACCATATATCACCATATATTTATCCTGGTGAATGGAATAGTCAGTGGATGAATGTATGCATTTCTAAGGACAGTTACTTAGTATAACATTGTCATCATCATCTACAACAAAGAGCCATTGCATTAAACATTTAACGGTCACAAATTGTTCTTAGTTGACCTGACCAGCTTAATCTTCTAGACTTGTCTCCCTTGACCTCATGTTCCACTTACAACAAACCCCTCACTCTTCCCTGGCTATCACTCTGCACCTTGTAAATGCATGCAGTGTAATACTGTGCATTAGTGAAAAACAACACAAATCTCCCTAGCTAATGCAAAAAGGGATAATGCAGATGGAGAAAGATACAATGCATTCACAGATTCCTGGTCCACGCCATTTATGTAAATCACATGGTATTCGGAGATTACGTTTCATCACCAGGGAAGATTAAGAATTTTCCCAAACAGAAGTGAAGGGAAGGGATGACACCGCGACCTTCGCTGCTAATAAAGCTGCCGGAGGACGCGCTGACTCGGGAGACTCATGCCTGCCTTTGATTTGCCTTCCATCAGCAGAAGACGTCTCACGGTTCTTTACAGTCAGATGTTAATTGGGAGGAAACTAATTAGATGCAAATGATTTTGTACAGATCAACCTAAAAGTTATAAAAAAGGGCATATAAAAAGTTATGTAAAAAAGATAAACTTAAAAGTCATTACATTTCCTCCTGTAAGATGAACCACTTTTGGATGTAGTTTAGTAATCTTATTCTAGCAAAGAAATAATTGTATGGAAAATCACTTTGGAACACCGCTGTTTAATTTTGTGTCATAAATCATTTTAAGAACAATTTAGTTGAGAATTTTGTTTGTTTGTTTTAATTCAACATTCTTTCCCACTAATTCTGCTCTTCTTCAAGATGACCATTAACAGGATACTAGTCTGAGGCACAGGTGACAACTTGGATGTGTGATTGGCATCTGAAGTGGAGGAGGGGACAGTCTTGTGGGGGCTGAACCCTTAACAGGTGGATTCTGATATTCTCCCTGGGAGTGTATCATTTTGATATTAAATGCTGTTGGCCCTCTGGGATTGGTGTTTTATCATACTGTGTGTAGGACCCATTTCTATTTTTCCCATGTGGGTGGCCACCAGATCAATTTATGAACTAGGCACTGCTTTTTCTTTCAGTTTGCCATGTGTCTGTGAACTCCGCCTCATCTCTGCTTGTGCAGGACTCAGATCGTGCCTTCACTCTTAGGTCAGCCAGTTTTCCTGTCCATGTAATAATACCCAATCCCTTACTTCTGTATTCTCACTGTTTCATTGTGTGTGTGTGTGTGTGTGTGTGTGCGCGCGCGCACGCGAGAGCAATTCTTCCCTCTTTATTCTTTTTCAGGTTCCCTGAGCTATCAGGTCCTTCGTGCACCCCTGAACATTTGATAATCAACAGTCAGTTTTCCCAAAACCTCTTGAGATTTGCACTGGAGTTGTATCTGGTAGAACACACGGTGGCATTTAGGAGTGCCCTGACAGCCGGTCTGTTCTGTCATCCATGAGTTCACTCATGAATGAGGGTGAAACACAGCTATTTTTTTTTTAAAGTTGATTCCATCTTTCCATCTCCAGATCATTTCATACGTAGACATTTTCTCCCTTCTCATATGGGTGTCAACCTTACAGCATGTCGAACTGTACCTTCTTGCTGTATTCTCCATGAATATAACCATATCTGTGTCTGTCTATCTATCTATCTATCTATCTATCTATCTATCTATCTATCTATCTATCTATCCATCCGTCCATCTATCTGTGTGAAGTGCTTTTGTTCTGCTCTTAGACATATATGAAGAAACTACCATCATCACAATACCAAGTTTACTTAGGCATTGATATATGCTATCTCTCCTTACATTTAAGTATTTTCAATGCTCTGCAGTAAAGTTTTGTAATTTTTTAAAATATTTTATTTATTTATTTTTAGAGAGAGGGCAAGGAAGGGAGAAAGAGAGGAAGAGAAACATCAATGTGTGGTTGCCCCTCACGTGCCCCCTACTGGGCACCTCTTCCGAAACCCAGACATGTTCTTTGACTGGGAATCTAATGAGTGATGCCTTGGTTTGCAGCCCATGCTCAAACCATTGAGCTACACCATCCGGGGCAGGTTTTGTAATTTCAATATGTATGCCTTGAGTGTCATTTGTTGGGACTATCCAGTTCATAATTTTTATTGCTATCATAAGTGATGGTATCCTTTGATTGTTAAGTTATTGCTTTCTTGCTGTTGGTGGCTGGTGAGTACATAGGAGTTGATATATGTGTAGTTTGATCTCGCTTCCAGAAGCTTTACTTCGAGTTTATTGATTATCTCCAAGTACTTTTACATTTCCTATGAAGCAAGTAACATATGCAATAATAACACATATTTATTCTTTTCCAACTTTTAAGTCCTTAATTTATTTTACTTCTCTTACTTCAGTCTTGGACTCCTAATACAGTATTAAATATAGGTAGTAAAAGTAGAAATCCTTGTCTTGTTCCTAAATCTAAAAGGTATAATTCTAGTGTTTGCCTATTTATAATTGTGCATATTGCAGGCGTTTTGTTCTTATCTTGTATCAAGTTAAGTTCATTTTCTTCTAATTTTAGCTCATTGAATGGGTCTTGAGTTTTATAAAAAATGTTTTTTTATATGTTGAGATGAGCATATGACTTTTTCTCTAATCTCTTAATGCCTGGCATTACTTTCATACATTTTTTAATATTAAAATATTGTTGCATTCCTGGGATGTATCAGACTTGTTTATGGTGCATTTTTTAGAGTATTGTTAATATTTTATTTAGGATTCTTGCCATCATGGGGAAAATGGGCTATAATACTTCATATATTTATTTTATTTCATCTAGTTTGGGGTTGTATTAGTCAGGGTACATTATGCTGTGCCACAGTAAAAACACACCCAAAATTTAAGTGACTGAAACATCATGGTTCTATTTTTTGCTCATGCTACATGCTCATCTCACATTGGTCACACGGGGAGTCAGTGACAGATCTTTCACCATCTGGAACATCTCCAGTCACCAGGGAGACAGGGACACACCAAAAGATGTGCTAAATACTAAAGACTTTTTTTCTAGAAGTCACCGAAATCAGAGCTACTCATATTTCCTTCTCCAGCAGCAGGTCGAATGGCCAGGGCTCTCACTGGGGGTTTGGGCAATTGCAGCCTCGGGTTTGCAGACAGCGTATGATGACTCAAAGACTGGCTTATAGCTGTAAGGACCACCATCGGCCACGCTTCCGATAAGAAACCAGCTAGCTCTCTTCCCTACCCCTGACATCAATTCCACAAACCAGGATCCCTAAGGAATGTGGTGGTTTTGTACAGTATCTTTTTCTTTTAATTAAAATTTTTTGTTTATTGAATTTATTGGGGTGCCATTGGTTAATAAAACTATGCAGGTTTCAGGTGTACAATTCTATAATACATCATCTGTATATTGTAGTGTGTGTTCAGCACCCCAAGTCAGATGTCTCTCCATCACTGTTTATTGCCCCTTTATTCTCTCTACCTCCCCCACCCCCTTTCCCTGTGTTAATCACCACACTGTTGTCTGTGTCTATGAGGTATGTTGTTTGTTTTTGTACAGTATCTTTATACTAGGTCTGGATGTGGCTCTTCCTGATTTGAAGACCTTTGAACTTCTCCAAAATCCAGTGCCCAAGAATAGGCAGATAACATTAGTAAACATTTTGGCAGAGGAAGAACTGGAGTCACAGAGAATGGAGTATTTGATTGGTCCCAGACAACATTTATCTGTAGTGATTCTGAAAAGCTTTTTGAAAGATTAAGTTAAAGATTGCCCTGAAAAGGTGGTGGGGAATGGTTTCTGAATAGGCACTGTTTCTTCTTTCCAGCAGGCTCACTTGTCTGGTGTTCTCCCTGGATCCACACTGATTTCTCTCTTGTCATTCTCCTCCTTGGTGGCTGTATCTGACTTGGACATCAGCAAGATGGTTTGGGAACCTGAACAACTCTCAGCTCATTTCTTGCCTACAGATGATTGGGAGTTCCAGGATCTTTTCAAGTATCAAACAGTAATGGTCTAATGTAGTCCAATATTGATTTTTTGACAGCACAATTTTCTAAAAATTTTTTACATATTTTTGGCTTTTCTAGCTTATTGCAGTCAGCTCTTTGGGCAAGTACCACACCTAAGTTTTTATGGAGTCACAATTTTCACTTTGGGTGATTTTTTTGCTTTCTCTTCTCCTTGTCTCTCCATCTTTTTCTACTTACCTGTGGATACCTACAGCCTTCATGAATGCCTCCGATTGCCTACGAAGTTACTGTAGTTGGCCCTTTTACCACGCATTTAGCTGCCACATAAGGATGCTTATTCCTCTAGTTTAATAAAAATTGTCCTCATGATCTACCATATAACCCAGGAAGCCAGTACCAGGTATTTAAGTTTGTTTTATAGCACGTATGTTGAGGTACCTGTAGCTTTTATCAGTCAGCATGAGTGTGATTTTTACCATGTGTGATACTATGGTTTATAATAAGACATCTGTATTTGGTTTTCATCCACATTCTAGGCACAAAGCTCTTAAAACCCTTGGAATTTCTCATGAGAAAAGTTATAAAAGTGTCTCTGGTTATGTTAATGAGATGACTTTTGGACTTAGCACCTTAGGATGGGGGCTGGTTGCCAGAACCATGTGATTAGACTGTTGGAAACTGGAAGTCCACCCCTCCCCCTGCTCTGTGCATTCCCAGACACCTAGGGAGGGAAGAGGGGCTGGAGACTGAGCTGCCTCCCCAGTGACCAATGATTTAAACAATCCTGCCGATGTAATGAAGCCTCCATGAACACCCAAGAGAGGTTCGAGGGCTGGCGAACTGTGGAGGTGCTGGGAGGTGGCCTGCTAGGACGAGGTCACTTTGTGCCCTTTCCCCATGCCTTGCCCTCGGCATGTCTTCCCTAGGGCTGTTCCTGAGCTACAGCCTTTCGTAATAAACCAGTGATCTAGTGAGTAACATGTTCCTTTGAGTTCCGTGAACTGCTCTGACAAGTCCACCGAACCAAAAGAGGGGTTCATGGGAACAGCCAACGTTTCCACAGACATTAGTGGTGGGAGAGCACAGTGTTATGAACCACTTGGAAAAACAAATTTGTATTCCCTTTTAAGGTTGAACATTTACATATCCTGTGTCCCAGCATTTCTGTTCTTCCCGATCTGCCCAGGAGAACTTTAGCATATGTACTAGGGTATGTGCACAGGTACCCTGTGCATAGCAGCAAACACCTGGAAAAAATGTCAATTGAGAGGGCATGAATACACGTGATATAGTCACCCCTAGGAATATCATGCAGGGTTGGAATTACTAAGCCCCATTTACACAGAGCAACACAGATGAATTTTAATTATATTATGCTGAACAAAAAAGCAAGCCTTAGAAGAAACATATAATGTCCTTTATGTAAAGTTCCAACTCTAGCAATAATACATATAATATATATTACATATAATAATGATATAAAAAGTTTAAAAGATAATAAACTCAAAATTTGGTTGAAGGTTATAGGAGAAGATATGTTATGGGAAGAACATATAAGTACATGTAAACTATTGATAATATTTTAGTTCTTAGTTGGGCAATGAATTCATAGGTGTTCACTATTAATAAATAAAAATAATAGTACCAATAAATTCAGACATCTATGCATGGACTGTTGATGATACACATGGAAAAAGGGCTATATGGATCTTAGTGTGTACATATGTGTATCTATGTTAAAAACATAATTACATATAATTTAAATATCAATTGCTCTGAGGCTTAAACCGGTCAGTTCCTGCCCAGCTCTCCTCGCATCCTTACCCGCTGTCCAGCTACCCAGAAGCAGCACCCAGTTCTCCTTATTGAAAGTCTTTTACTCAATATCCATCTTCTTTCCTACCTTCAAAATGGCGTGACAGTTTCCCGTTCTCTTTGGCCTTGAAGGTTGTTCTCATGGGGCTTTGTCAAAAAGTCCCTCTGCTCTCATTTCATCCAGGGTTTTTAGAAGAAGGTAAAGCAATCTTCTATCTCTAATCTGTGGTTTTCAACCATATAAACCTAAATAATGTTCAGGTGACCCCAATCTAGTCCCTGAATTGCAAGAGCTTGGTATATATTCTCCAGAGACTTTCCTTATCATATGTATGTATTTTAAATATACATAATAGCATAAACGAAAGAATAATCTTGTATCTCTAGGATTTTTTTTAATTCTATAAGGAAAAAAAGAGAAGCCAATGTCTTACCTGAAGCATTTTGCAAAGATTGAGAGTAGATTTAAAATTCTATCGGATTTGAGGGTTGTGTTAAAATAAGTACAAAAATACTAAGTAAATCATAGGGAAATATAAAGCTACACTTGAAAAAGATGAAAGGAATAATAAACCACCTGGTTCAACTGTGATGAGTATTAGCATAGACATGACGTGATCACTCACGGATGTCTGTAAATAATGTCGTGTAAACTGTACTTGGATGTGATACAACCATTTTTTTACATGGAGCTATATTTGATACAGGCATTTCTTTAATCACATATTTTAAGTGGCTAGTGTGAGTGCAGATGTAGTAGTAGTTGATATTAAAATAATAAACTCCATTCTCCATTATAGGAGGTGAGGGGAAAATGAGACATAGTCATGTGAGTTACTTGAAAATAAAGAGGTAAATACTAGAAGGTCTTAAAAGTTTTTTTCAAGATGTAGAATATCTGAGCATGTGGGGAAAGCAGGAGAAATTGAAACTCCTTTTAACCGTTCCTATATTTATAAGTTTATTTTATCAAAACCTTCACTATTCTCTTGCAATGGCTTGAGAGCGGGTCTCTTAGAGATTTTACAGTTTGGCTGCCACGATTCCCCCTCTGTCATGGTTCTGAGCAACTCTCCCAGTCACCCAACATAGAGAACACAGTGCTCAGAACTTCACTTTCTGGGCGCCCACACCCCACTTCAACAGCTGTTTGCTGATCACCTGGGAACGAGCGGCCGTGCAAAGTGTGTGTTCTGAGGCTGGATACAAGCTGGATATGAGATGTGGTCATGCAATATAGGAATATGGTCATAAGTAAAGTTCAAGTAAAATTAGACATACTGACTTATTATGAATAGGCAAAAATGCACAATGGATACACAGAAATAGAATGCTCAAATCTAATATAACTACTAAAGGTTATAAAATATAGCATTTTGCTTGCATTTTATGTGCAGCTGTATAAACTGTATATAACTTGTATAGATGAATGTACAAAGACCCTAAAGAGAAGTTCAAAAATCATGAAGGACTTATATACATTATATATAACATGTATATGTATTCATACATGTAGATTGATCAAAACATTCATATATGCTGTCTATATATACATGCATCTGTACATATGCATTTCTAAATAGACCCACATACCACATGCAAATAGATGAATGTTTTATATGCATTGATAGTCAAGTGTAATGAAAAATATACAGTCACAGAGAAATACATAGATAGGTTTTCAGACAGCTATTTTTGACTCCTACAATACATTCAATTGAACATACTATGTATAAATGCCAAGGAGTTAACACACACAAACACAGAAACATATACACTCAAAACCATGCACACAAACTTAGGTACAGAAATGAAAAATAGGGAATGTATTAAAATATGAATATTCATGGTTTGGAAAGAAAACTAAGCATGAGTGATCAATGGATGGATAAAATGAGGAAATATCTATACATAAGAGCAATAGGGTAGGAGGGAATAAAATCAGAATGATGTTCAAATTGTAACGGTAACTTATTAAAATAATTAAGGTAACATTAGAAATTGGAGTCTTCTGTGTACAAAATAATCGTCATCTCTAGACATATTAATGTATTCCATTTTCTCTACTTCTGTTCAGCTTACAAAAATGTGTGACTCTTTCACATCCAACCTGGGTAATTGTGAAGTAGCAGTCATCACTTCAAGAATATTTGATATCAGAAAAGTGTTTTCCAGCACTGGGATTGCCTTCAAAAGAATTAACAGTGCAGAACTTCGAAACACTGAAGTGTGAATTTTCAGCACCAGAGGTTCGTCTAGTACGTAAGGCCTAAAGTAGAAATAATCAGAAATCTCCAGAGGGCACCTTTCATTGTTGTTACTCACAGTGAGTTCTCACTGCCTCTTGTGAAATACTGTTTCCATCTCTTTCTGCTCTCCTGGCAGAAAAATCTGCCATCATTTGAAATATGGGCATTTCCCAGCATACAAGATTTGGCTTACAAACTCATACCTACAGTACTGTCCCACAGTTTTACAATTACAATTTTTTTGTCTCTTAATCATATTTGAGGAGAAATTGACCTTAATATGTGACTTTTACACTTAGCATTAAAAATTAATGAAGTGTTGGGGCCCTCAAGTATCTCAACCACTTTCTTAAATGCTTTTGGAGAGAGAATAGAAACGAACCCAGCACCCATGTCATGAGCCATAATGTCTTCTCCCCAAGAATAGTATCACAACTGCAGTTAGATGTTGTTTAAATTAAACTGATGTGTGCATTTCAGACAAAACAGCGGTTTCCAGTGGGGAAGATGTTGATTGCTGATGGTGTTTTGTGGAGGTTATTTTGGTTGTCACAATATTTTAGGTGCTATTGGCATTTATTAGAGCTGAGGATATTAGGCTGTTAGATAGACATTTATATAACTTTAAGAATCTGCTCTTAGGGAACAGAAATTGGCTTCATGTAAATAAGGGAAATTTTATGAGGTGTGTTCTCTACTTAGAAAAATAGCATCATTGACAGAAATATAACTTACTGTATTTGGTTCCCTAACTCTCACTCCTGTATCACTGTACATTTTAAACTCGTGAGTTTGGTGATTCCACCTACAACTGCAAATCTCTGACCACTGTGTGTTCCAGGATAGTCCATTTTAACCATTTACATTGTGAAATACAAATTATTTTATTCCAAATGACTTTCCTTTGGATAGATTCCCATTACCCAAAGATGATATTAGCTGTTCAAAGGATTTTAAAAATCAACTTATTAAAACCCACAAAATATATTTACATACATGAATTAATAACAAAAATGTTACAAATATAGTTGATTACCTTTGGAGGATAAAAGGGAACCAACTCATTGTCTTAAAGATGACAAATGAAGCAAAATGAAATATTTATCTTCCTTCTCTGTATGACTGCTTCATTTAGTAATCAAATAGTGGATTTGGGGAAACATTTTTTCATGCAAGTATTTCAGTTAGCAAATAAAACAAATTATTAAATTGTACTGTCACTATTTTGCAACTTCAATGAATTATTGGATGTAAGCATTGAAACGCAGCATCTGCTAATGCATAAACACAGAGCGATCAGACATTATGTGTTTCCTAATGAAGAAACAAAGGAACTCAACTCGTATAGTCCTGCCAAAGAGATCGAACATGAGAACGAGCGAGCCTCTGCATCTCACTGCCAAATTTTCAGAAATTCGGAGGACGAGAACACGTGGAAGTGCATCATGATTCAACACAATCTTAATTAAAAACTCAGTAGAACTTCTGTAGGAGTTGACATGATTGTATGGTATTTATATGTAAATTCAAAGGATAAGGAAAAATGATTCTTTTTTTAAAAAACAAAGTTGGAAAATTTATACTACCTGAGTTCAAGATTTACAATAAAACTAGAATATTCAACATACATACATCAATAAAATAGAGTTGATATTTGAAGAGTAAAATCTCTCATATACTCGCAATTAATTTTGCACAAAGTTTATAATGGGGAAAAACGGTCTTTTCAGCAAATCATGCTGTAAGTACTGGATATCCATAAAGAGAAATGTAACAAGAACATTGTATAACATACATACCATGCAGAAAAAAGTACTCAAACAGATCATGGATATAAGTGTAAAATCTGAAAGTATTAAATTTCTAGAAATAAAAATAGAGAGAAAATCTTTGCTATCTTGAATTCAAAAGCACAAATCATTAAAAATTTGATAAACTAGACTTCAACAAAATTAAAACTTCTAAATTTCCAAAAGCATTGTTAAGCAATTGGATTTAAGTCACAGACTGGGAGAAAATATCCATAACAGTTATATCTGACTTGCATACAGAATATATAAAGAGTTTTTGCAATTCAATAAGGAGAATATGGATATTCCACAACAACAAAAACCTGGACAAAGATTTTCCCAAATGCTGTGAAGAAGATACAAACAGTTAAACACAAAAGATGCTTACGACCATTGGAATTAGATAATTGCAAGTTACAACCACAATATGATTACACACTCAGTAGGAAGGCTCTGATTTAAAAGACTGATGGTGTCAAGTCTGGAAGAGGTTATGGTGCTTGTGAAACTCAAAATATTCTGGTGGCAGTGCAAAGTACTGCAGCCATTATAGAAAGCAGTTTGATAGTTTCTTATAAGGTAGAGCATATACTTAACATACAGTCTGTATAGCCCTGTTCCCAGATATTTGTCCAAGTGAAACAAAAGTATATATCCAATCAAAAACTTGTACACAAATATTCATAACATCTTTCATGTGAATCAGCCCAGACTAGAAGTAAGCCAACTTTCCGTGAACAGGTAAATAATAAATTAATTTGAGTATATCCGTACAATCTATTATTATTCAATAGTGGATAATAGTGGATTATGGTACCAGTGAAACACTGTATTACTTGGCCATAAAAAAGAGGAAAATTTTTACTCTTTGCAACAGTTTGGATGGACCTGGAGAGCATTATGCTAAGTGAAATAAGGCAGTCAGAGAAAGGTAAGTACCACGTGATTTCACTCACATGTGGAATCTAACGAACAAAGTGAACTAACAAACAAAACAGAGACAGACTCGTAGATGGAGAACAGGCTGACAGCTCTGGGGACAGCAGTGGGTGGAGGTGAAAGAGGGTAACGGGCACAGGTGGCAGACACAAG
Organism: Tonatia bakeri; assembly: GCA_004024845.1. Lineage (NCBI taxonomy): Eukaryota > Metazoa > Chordata > Mammalia > Chiroptera > Phyllostomidae > Tonatia > Tonatia bakeri. The sequence goes on along the minus strand of PVIA01006099.1, from coordinate 36,176 downwards.
GCCTGTGGACCGAATCTCGCCCTCCGCCTTGTTTTATCTGGCTCGGCACCTTGTTTCTACCTGGCTCTCACTTAACTGTTAAAGAGTAGTTACATTTACACAGTTCTAAAATTTGACCCTTTGAAGGAAACTGCAAGGCTGATGTGGCCCCCAGTGAAAATGAGTTTAACACCCCTGGTATAGGGGAAATAAGTGGTAATGGAATAAATAAATACATACATACATACAAAATGAAACAAATTACCAATATATACATTACTTGGATGAGTCTCAAACATTATGACCAATTAAAGAAGCTAGACACAAAAAGTTTCAATTGTTCCCATTTATATGAAATAGTTGAAAAGCCAAAACCCATTTATAGTGAAAGGAAGCTGGTTAGCGGTTCCCAAGGCTGTTGGTGGAGACGGGGAAAGAAGAGACATCTTTGAATCTCAGTACATTTGATTTGACAATAACTGAGCTTTAAAACTATGGAGGCTAAAAATGCTTCAGCACTTTTATCTGGCTATAACAAATAACTTTTGACTGTAGAGCTACTTTAAAAAATAATAACTAACAATGGTTGATTGTTTAATATTCATCAGATACTGAGCTACGTGACTTGTATACCTTTATTTTGTCCTCATAATTACCTTTTGGGTTTGGTAATATTGTTCGCAATGTACAATCAAGGAAACTGTGGCTCATGGATATTAAATATTGTAGCTTGGCCAACTTCCCTGAGTTAGTAATCATAAGAGACAGTAGTCAGCTTTATATCTGTGTGGTTGCAGAGAGCCTAATTTTAGTTAATTGCCATCTTCTTGGTCTTCTGAATCTTAATGTTAAGTGTCTATAGTTTATTTCCTTGCACAGGCCTTAAAGAAGCACACTGGGGTTGTTACAGTTCTTATTTTTTTCTACACACTCATTCAGGAAAAGATTCTGCGAGGGCCTTGAGAAATCCCAGAAAGGAAAAGAGAATATCAGAAAAGTAACTATATGAGGATGCTGGATACATTAAGTTATTTTATATATTTCTGTACTTTTTACACTTATAGCACTATTGCTACGTAACTTCTATAATTTGTTTTTAAAAGAGACATATGGGGGACCCCCCAAAAACCCAGAATTATCTTCTGGAGAGTGGGCCCCTTGTAGTACAGGCTTCCCCTGGTAGGTGAGTGTTCTAGGAATCCATCTATATCAGCGCATCAGCTGGTGTTGTTGTGAGAGGCTGCATTCAGCCTCAGCGAATTCATTTGGAAGACTCAACACGTTTGCCTATTTCACAGTGGGTGATGTATGAGCGCACCTGTCCACCAGCAGTTTTTGACCCAAAACGGCATGACCCCCATGCCCCACCCTGCTTATTCACACGCTCTTGCCCCGAACCGTGGATGACAAAGTCCTCAAAGGGAAATATTTTACCAGTGTGGAAGAGGTGAAACAAAGAACGGCAGCCGGGAGGAGTCACATGCTATTTAAAGGTAGCGAAGCGATCACACCGCGCGTGTGAATGGGGACGATCACCTACCAGAGCTTCCTGCCGCTGACTTGCCTCACAGACTCAACCCACAGTCAACCACACCTTCGAAATCTGACTCCAAACTCACCTCCTTCCAAAAGATTCTTTCTCAATTAACCTCTCCTTCTGAATACTTTATTCTGCATGGCTCAGGATTTAGGAAATAATTCTTAATTTACACGGTAACTTTTTGCCAGACTTTTGCCTGTTAATATCACTATTTTACGTTCCTGTGAAGGCTGTGCTGATGTCTGTCTCTGTTATCAATTCTATTAGTGTCCGATAAGCAATGAACTTGATCATCGCTGTACAGCATCTGTCTTTTATCCCTGTCTGTCTTTCTCTACCTGTCTAATCTACCTATCTTGGAAGATAGGTACAGCATTTTGTCTCTGTGTCCCTGAAATGTATAAAATGAAATTGTATGTTTTGCTAACCTCGGACCATACCCAGATAGTTTGATTCCTTCTGCCACATTGTCTAATTTTTTTGTGTTTCTTTGTCACCTCTTGATCTCTGATGGATGGTTGAGAATTGCTTTCTTAAACCTCAGTGCACAACTTTCTGAAAGTATTGCTTCACTTCACTGCCAAAGACCTCAATATCTTAATGCCATTATAAATATTTCATAGCTACCTCCATGTGCACACTCCTACTCCTTATTTTATTTTAGTAGCCTCCAAAATGTCTGCATGGTCTTCTTTGGGGCAATTTTTCTCCAATTTTCAATTTTCTTTCCTACTGTCTACCTACATATTATGAGATGTTTTCCCCCCAGAAAATTGCTTCTGTGTAGAAGATCTTGCTATTTTGGGCAATATGGTCAGAAAGTACAAACTGCAATCTGGTCCTTTCTAAGGGGAGATCTAATTACCCAGCTGGTACTGAAGAATACAAACATTTTTACTCTGGACAGTATTTATCTGTTTCTTGCAAGGACATCACTTTAAAGAGCTACTTGCTCAGCTAATCTGTAACTGTCATGAAAATGTAATTTTTTCCCTCCTCCAAACCAATAGCAGGCACCTGGTAAGACTGCCATGTGCTCCCATGCATGCAAGTCGAGCTGTTTCCATGGAAACGTAGAAAACCCCTGTGCAAGGTCCCCAGCATCCCGCCACATTGTCCTTTCCTCTGTGCTGCTTTGTCTCTCCGTTCCTTCGGTGCTCTTGGTGAGATCACAGTGCTCTGTGGCCACTCTCTAAGAAACTTCTCCATTCTCGCCCTTGTCAGCGACTTGTTCTTGCGACTGGGTCTTATTCAGAAGCGTCCCCTTCTCATTACTTAGTCCAGTGCCTTAGACTTCAGGGACACTCAAGACGTATTTGTTGAATTGCATTCACCTTATTGCCTTAGACAGTTTTACTTTTGCGATCATCTAAAATGTGCTCATTAGGTGCTTCCTCTGCAGAATAATTGGAAAAAATAGAAAAAGTCTGCTGACTGAATACAGGGTTTAAATCACCGATTTCTATATTTCTAAACTAAACATGAATTTTCAGTCCTCTCTCATATCTTGACAAAGTTAAAGCACATACAATTTAAAAATGAAGAAAAGTGCATTAATATTTATTGAGCAATTACTACCAAAGTTTCAGTTTCCTGTGAACTCAATGTTATTATCCATAGGATCCAAGGATTAAAATCTTAGGAGGTATAGGGCATGCAACTTATAATTATTTACCTAATTCTACAATCTACTTAAATATCCATGCCAGCATAGAATTTGTGACCATGGGTTTGTAAATGGTTAGGGTTAAGAATTTTAGGGGGAAAAGTAGTGAATATAAAACTGAGGACCTTATTGTAAGGAAAAGATGAACAGGCTGAGAAAATATTCTTGAAAACTTTTTGAAAACTGTACTGATGGCAGACTCTATCAAGTGAAAACTGGAACATTTGGGAAAGGGTACCTTAAATTGGAGCCACACCAACATGTAAGACTAGTAAGTGCTCACATGAAGTGTCAACAACACACAAGAATGCACATGGTACTGGCAGGAGGTGACTAGGGTGGAAGCATTGCAACTCTGTCTTTGTGACAGAAGATACAAAACTACTGCATTGTACTTATAATGACAAGTGAACATGACTTGAGATGCTGTAACCCGACTGTGTCAGTGGAGACCCTCTAGCGAGTTTCGCTTCTACTTACCGCACAGTCACAAGGCCCCACCTGCCCTTCCCAGTCACGTACTGTCGGAGACCTACTGGAGGGTGTGCCTACACTTTCAGGGGGAGCAAGGCCACCACCCCTAAGCAGTACCTGCAGAGCCCACGTCGAGAGGCTGTGCTTTCACTCCATCCTTGGTAATGAGGGGCCCCTCTCGTCTTTGGCAGGGGGGATATCGGAAGAGACCTTGAGGAGAGTCAAGACTTTCATCACCATGTCCGCATCAGTTTTGGCATCAGTACTACTGTGACCTACCAGGAGCTGGGGACCACCTGGTTCCAAAGCAGGGGGGAAACAGCCCAGGTCAGGAACAGAGCGGGCCCAAACTCCCCCGCTGGGTAGTGGGATAGTGCCTATGAATGCAGAGCCACTTCAGTCCGGATTGATTGAAACTTTAAAAATAAATGTTAATAAAAGGGGTATGAGGAAACTCTGAGGGGTGATGGCCATGTTCACTGTCTTGACTGTGGTGATGTTTCGTGGCCATTTACATATGTCAAAACACTATGTTGGAAGCTTTAAATCTGTGCAGTCGATTCTGTATCAGTTATAACTTAATAAAGCTGCTAATTGATTTACGTCTATTAAAAGTCCCAATTTTTCAACTTAATTGACTAATTTTTGATGGTGTCCATTTCCATTCTTTCCTTCATCTAGCTTTATTAAAGGATGTCTGAAGGGACGTTAATTTGGAATGATTCCATTGTTTAGATACTGGGAACCAAACAAAGACAATGGATTTTTTTTTTCATTCTAGAGATTATCTTCCATTTCTAACCCAATGCTCCACTTACGTGTAACACTCTACCACAATGAAAAGTTCAAAAGGAAAAGTATGAGATGACCTTCCAAAGTTGAAAGGCAAACTAGCTGTAGAAATACAGGAGGGCTACAGAAAATTTCCAAATAAAGAGCAGTATTTTTAAATCAGGTAAAAAAAAACATTTGTATTCTTAATTTTACTGTGAAATCTGTGTTGTCCCCAGGCAGGTTAATTTCTGCTTTTATTATTCACGTTTTAATTCCTGTGGTAGGGATTTCCTCTCCGCTTTCGCCCCTTCTCCTCCCGCCAGCTTCTCTGTGCGCGGCCAACGTCCTGTGAGCTCCTCTTTGTCGCCCTCCGTGGGCGTCCCGCATCAGCCCTCCCCACTCTCCTTTACACTGACTCTTTTCAACACATGTTGCATAATCATGACTTCTCCTTTTGTTTTCCTCTTCTTGTGAAGGTGGGATTGTGTTGAAGAGGTATTGTTGACGGTTGGCGAATGATTACAACTCAAACAGGACTAAAATGTGTGCAACCCACGTAAGTCTTCTCGCCTTGGGCTTCAGTTCCGCCTGCTGGTGTTCTTCGTGCCTTACCATCAGCCCCCAAATGAGCCGGGAGCATGTACCTACCAGGACACGTGCGCGTCTGCATGTGTTTGAACACAAATATTCCTCTGTACAACACACTTGCTAGCATGCCATATATAATGTTTGGTGCAGTGCATTTTTCGTTTGGAAGTCTATGTAAGCCTTTCTCATAGCATAATGAGTAGATTACAAAATTCAATCAGATAAAATTCAAGATTGCTTTATTTAGGGGGTTAATAAAATAACTGGGTTGAGACTATACATGTTGGCCTTCAGGGAACAAGAGCCTAATCTTCCCTGGTTAAGTTTTACCCCCGCCCTGATGGCAGTTTTCTACTTCCACTTAAATCTCTAAGGGAAAGTTCTGGTCCCTGTTGCAGGCTAAATTACTCAGCAAAATGGCAGGGATGCCAGCCATCCATTTGTCTTTTACTCTGTCAAAGTGGTCCAGAGGGGTTTGACCTAAGAGTCGTAGGTACTGACCCTCAGCTTCCCAAATTGGAATTACCTGCCATTTCTGTATCTACACTCTGTTCTCACACCTTCCTTTTTAAAATAAGGTCTCTGGTCCACCTGCATTCAGGCTGGCTCCAAGCCATTCAAAGCTAATGACGTTATATCCAAATTATGTTTTCCCAGGTCTGTTCATTATTATTATTATTGTTATTCCTAGTTTATCGAGGTTATTATTTGCTATCAGTAAATACAGATACACCTCATTTTTTAAATGGCCACATAGTCTAGATGCGGCACGGGCAGTCAGCCAGATAAATTTATTTCACATTCCAGACAACATTTCTGAGGCTGATCAATAATGTAGATGCTTTATAATGGTGCCAAGTTCTCCAGGGCAGGTTTGAGCTTTTACTATGCCATGTGCATCGTGGCTGGAAATTTATGGATGGGCTTCTTGGGTATTTAATTTAGAGCATCTACAGTCTGCATTTTGTCAATAGCCACAATTATTTTCCTTTATCTTCCTGTTCCCATCTGGGCTGGTTTTTCTCTAGGCTTGTGACACAGCTGCCATCTTTGGACCTCTCTACCACCACCCTCTTGACTTGGATTTATTTCTTCCTGTGTTTATCTTGGCCTCTTCCGGTTTGGTAAATGCGTCCTTTAGGATCTTCTAGGCATGATTTATGGGAAGGTGATTTTTATAAATACCTCAATGTCTAAAAGTATCTTTATTCTGTCCTTACACTTACTTAGTAGTTTGATTAGGTATAGGAAATGGAAAGTTTTCTCCCAGAATAGTTAAAATATGGGTCTAGTCTTTGTTGTCAAGTATGGTCAACGGGCATGTTTATTTTATGTTTTTGTTGTCTTTTTAATTCCACCTTTATTTTTATCCAAGTGCTACCTGTGCTATAATCATTTAAAATGTATAACTTTATAAGTCTCATAACAAAAAAAGAGTATTTCCCTACTCCATATTCCTGCCCTACCTGCCCAATTCTGACTCTTTACAGTCAACTACTTTCAATTCTGTTAGTCGTTTCTCCTGGTTTTTATAGACGAGGTGTCTGCACTGGGTGGTCTCAGGCTTCTTTTGTGTCCACGGGGACCATGGAAAGCAGCTCAGTTAGTGCTGCTCCAATCATGAGAACCCTGTAGGCTTTGTCAAGGGGGTGAACTTCATAACTCCTAACTAAAGAACGAGTTTCTACCTAGGTCTTAGTTGGTGAAGAAACAGAAGAGGCAAAGTAACCCAAGTAGGCCTATACCGATTTATTTAAACACATAAGGAACTGTGCTGAGAAACAGACTGGAGCATGCTAGAAATAATCAAATTTGCATGCTCCGAGTTTCATCTTTATTAAAAACAACAGCAGCAATAACAGAAAGCTCCCTTTTTCCCCATTACTTCTTGCATCCACTCCTCTTTAATTTCACTGCGCCTGGAATGGTCTCACGGTCCTGCTCACTCTCATGACTCAATTAGGTTCATTAATGTTCTTTCTTGTATTATTATTTCTTTGGATTTCTTTTTTGGTTGGTGCTGACTGGTTTTCTTCCAAGCTTCTGCAGCCCAAATATATTTCTGTAATCTAAGGTATGCAAAGAACCAATTGTTTGCCTTCTGTGGTGGCCTATATACGGTGGTTGGTCTTAAATTACCTTATATATTGTTCCACTGCTTTTGTGTGTGTGCGCAAACCTTTCCCTCTTCATTTGTTCTACGGACAGTTTTACCAATCTGTCATTTAATTATCCAACGCTTATACTAATATTTCTTATCATGTCTTAATATAAAAAAAAAGAATTTAGACTGCTGCTTCCCATCTTCGGAATGCAGTTAATAGACCCTTCTGTTGAATCAATATTTGCTGTTTATATTTAAGTAACATACAGCTTTCAGCTTTTTCTGGTCAGCTATGTCAGTTCCCAGTCCTAGCTTTTTTAATTTTTAATTTCTATTTTAACCTTCCAAAAGGACAGGGAATTTATGCAAGGCAGCAGAGCCATACCAGAGACGGGGACTCGTCCTTTCCTAGAGCGATTCGGTCTAAAAGAATTACGGGAGGTGGTGAGGGGCTCTGCAGCAGGCTTCTGTGTCCGCATCTCCTGGTAGCACTGTGCCGCTGCAGGTTGGAGGGTTACAGGGGGAAGGAAAAGCTGAATGAGAGGCAGATGACACAAGGACAAACCAGAACCCATGAGGGGAAAGACTAACCTGACTCTAATTACCTCCTCGCTCAATGATCCATCCTCTGCAGAAAGCCGGTCCTTTTTGCAGCGCACTGCAGATGCCGGTGGCCCAGGACTTAGTGTGAAGGAAAAATCTGGCAGCAGCTAGAGGTCGTGAGGCCCAGCTACCAAGAGTAGCCAGCACATCAGTGACAGCGTTTGTGAGCCGCACTTGGTGCCCTCCACTGATCAACTCTGACCCAGGACAGTAGAGGAAAGGGGGCTCTGGGAAACAGTTCCAACTTAGATCAATATACTCAGAGAGACCAAAACAGACAGACAGAGGGACACATAAAATAAAACACAGTGTTGTTAAAGATAATTTATTTTTTGAAAACTTTAGGAACATAAAAATATGGTGGCAAAATTTTATAATTCAATAGAATGTTTCTAAATATCTACACATATCCTTCCAATAGAATGGGACCATAGGACAGAGAGAAGAAAAATGAGCAAGGCAAAGTAAGATAGTCATGCGATCCAAGTGAGAGAGCCAAACAAATGGGCTCTAAGAGAGAGATGAGAGAAAACCGGGAGGAGAACAGTCTTCGCTGCGCAGACAAGGAGGGCGCGTTGGCTGCACTGATGTCCAAGGTCTGCCTTAATCCCTCTGCAGAGAGAGGGAACTTTGAGTGTAAGAGATCTGAGAAAATCATAGAACTACAACACAAACACTCCCAATGAGTCCAGCCTCATGCAGCTCCAAAGAGCAGAACCTTTTGCTTGTTTCTGTCTTAGGTCATATAGCATGCTGATCTGTAGAACAGACACTTCCCCTTAAAACAGACACCATCTGTCAGAGTCCCAGTGTGAGGGGTTCCAGGAACATAGTACTAAGCTGCAGAAATCAGGAAAACATGGACAGTCTCCGGCAGAGAGCTACGCAGGGGCCTGTGTGTAAGCCAATTAGGACCCTCTCTGATCAGCCTTTGCTTTTGATCTTAGCATTACTTTCTCACGAACGAATTGCTCTTCAGTAGCCTCAGCGTGTCTGAGGCTTCCTGTCACCTGCTGAATTCCATGTATGTCACAAAAAGCCCTCTTTCGGTTCTGGTGTCCTTGGAGTATATTCTCATGAGATGGTGCTTTTCCAGGCTGACTTCCCAGTTCGTCTTCTCCTGAAGGCTCCTTGGAGCCCTGTCGCCACCCCACCCTCTCCCAGTTCTCAGAGCACGTGGTGATCAGTCTTCAGAAATTGACCCCTTGACTCCTTACTAGAATTTCAGGTGAACTTTTGATATTGAGTTTTGAGTAAATATTTAGGATACATATATATCTCATAAATTTCTCATCTGCATTCTTATGGAATGCTATTTATGTTGATGGCTAATAAATTCTGGCTCCCTTGGTCAATAGGGACTATATCCTGGGAACTGAGAAGGGAAATGAGGCAAATAATGACATTTAATTCATTTGTCATAACATTACATGTATCCAAGTTAAAGATTTTTAAATCATACCTTTGCTGATTATTGTTGTAAAAGTTTCCTTTGTTTTATGAAATGATAAGAGTAGTAGTTGGTTGTTATTTTTTGAAGTGATCTTCTTTGGTCAAATACAAACTCAAGTGACGACAGAGCGAAATAAATTAGCCACCATATATCATATTTCAAATATCAAAATCAAAGCCATAAAGACAACGAATCCACCTCACTACGACAGGAAGAGACACTTCTCCCAGCATGATACATATTTTAAAGCTAACTGTATTTCTTTCCAAATACACAGGTTAATTCTAATTATAAATCAAACCCTGAAATGTAATTGATTAACAGGTATTTATAGAGCAACCAGGATTTGGATGAAACCTCATTTTTTTTTAGCTTAAGAAATTCTGTAGAAGTTTCTATCTTGATAAATAAGTTATATTTTGTCTCACTAGTTGCATATGTGACAAGTGGGGAAAGCCACGCAGAAATCCAGCTGTTAGAGTCTGGTCCTGCCTCTCTGCCAGTCTTATTTTGTGACATGCTTGACCATCTTCATGAAGCAGCACCAGCATGGGACTGCTTTTGTGAATATACCAAGCTTGGTCTCCCTTCAGGCCTCCCCGGTGCCTTCACTTTACTTGAACCATTTTTTTTCAAAGCTGTTTATTCAATTTTTAGCAGTTTGCCTGTTTCATAACAGACATGCGGTAAGTGTTTCTTAAGTGAATAAATGAATTTGTGGCATCCATCAGTACACAAGCTAGACAGCCGGTTAGAGGAAAAGGAAGGTTGCAGTTGCAAGTATAAAATAGGAAGAGATAAAACTATAGGATGGTTTCCCCCAGTTAATAAAGCCACAAAGCATTGTTTTCTTGACTAAGACAGAGATGGCTATTCATAGACAATTTGAAGATATCCTGCAGATGGACTATTTCTTGCATATTTACATATTCTGCCCAGAACCTTTTTAGCTCGTTGGAATTTCTTTTAAGAATGCCAGTTTTCAAGCAATGATTTTCCGAGCCCACAGTTTCTGCTAACACACGTTATAAATACTTTAATGCCAAGTTCTAATCCTGAGCTAGATGACAATTTTACATCTCCAATTCTGAGTCACACGGCGGCATTTCACACGCCTGTGTGGCGGCAGTGGGTGTCCAAGCTGTTGAGCTTCCTGATCTCTCAGCATTTATCTTCTTATGGAAATTTTGAAAAGCATAAAATTGCTGATAAAGCTAACCTTTAGGTCTAGCATGGAGATTCTAACCCCAGCTCTCACGGTCATTCATGAGAAAGATTATGGGATGAATTGCTAAAGGCTTTAAAAAGATTTGAAACTTGACGAGTCCTTAAATTCCCCCCCGCCCCTGGTTTCATGATAAGAAAGACAAGAGGACACTTTTCTAGGAAAAATTTCACAGCACCCCTAATGTGCCAACACTTTAATGAGAACAATATTTCAAGTGTCAGTGGATAAGGCTACTAAATAAAGCAGAAGGATAAGCTGGTGGAGGTGAGAAAGTCCTTGGAGGTACTTGAAGTTCTATGGAGAATAAAGGAATGTATGATATACATCATAGAAGAGAACAATTTAATATATATCCCCAGATCTCGGTATAATCAAATGCTGTCTTGTTTTTCTGACTAATGGGCTTTTCTGTTTGGTTTTCAATGATTGTGTTGACAATGCATTACGTTTCTTTACAGAGAGTGAATTGTTTAGCTTGTTTCTTTTTGTATCACCTCTTTCTCCACTGTGTCTCATGACTGCAGTTAAATCTAGTCTGTGTACATGCCAGAAATATGCCATTTGCTCCACCCAGAATGCCCTTGTGTTTTTCCCTACTGCTCCTTCACCAGACTGTCTTATACTTTTTTAAATCCTCACCCAAGGATATGTTTACCAATTTTAGAGAGGGGGGAGCAAGAGAAAAACATCAATGTGAAAAAGAGACATCAATCAGTTACCTCCCATAAGTGTTCCGAACGGGGATCGAACCTGCAAACTTCTGGTGTAGGCACTACATTCCAACAAACTGAGCCGGCAGCCAGGGCAGTCTTGCACGTTCTCTGGGACTCAGCCTAAACCTCCCTTACAAAGTCTTTTCACAATACTCAGATTGCCCTCCCTCAAAATGCCATGACCCCCACGTTTCTTCCTGTTTAACCACTTGATGAATTGTACCTCTGTTTTTGTCTGAGTTTCTACCGGGAAGCTGTGAGTCTCTATTGTCGTAGTGAGAAACCTGAACTCCAGGGTCAAAATATCCCTGCGTTGTTGTCGTCTTGGCAAATATCTAGCTCTGGGACCTTGGAAAAGTCGGTTAGCTTCTCTATGCATTAACTTTTTCACCTGTTAAATGGAAATGATTACAATGACTGTTTTGTGGGCCCGCCACCCGATAAGATGAGGCCACGCACATAAAGCACTTGGTACAATGCGTGGCCAAGTGAACATTCCAAAATTTTTTATTATTATCCTTATTTTCCGTGATGACAAGAATTGTGTTTTACATCTAGGATCTAGTTCAACAAAGGCCTACAGACACTAAGTAAAGAAATTTTATTTTTTCTCTTCCTATTCATTAATCAGGAAAAAATAATTTTAAACTACAAAAAAGAAACTGTTAGAAAAGCAAACAAAACCGTTTCTTCTAATCCTGGTACACATGGGAATAAGGTGGATAATATCTTCACAGAGGGAAGACGCTCAGTGAAATAGATGTACCTTGCATTAATGTCACTGCAATAAAGGCCATCGTCAATAAAATTTGTCCTGGTGACAGAGGTCTGTTTTTAGGTTATTACAGGGCAGTATCTGTATTTGGTTTGATTTCTAAAATATCATGCATACCTACATTCAAATATACAATTAGCATTTTAAAGTGCTCAATATTTTAGATTTTCCACCTTCTGCTTTTGTTGCACGAGAGAATCTGCCCGTCTGTGAGAAGTGAGAAATCCGGAAGTTCCGAGTCATTACCTTTGAGGTTGTTTGTGAATTGGTGACTGCTTTCCCAGCGTGGATTCTACTGTGAAAGGGTCGTACTTACTTGGGAGGAAAATTGTTTCCCGGCCAAACAGTAACAAAAGGAAAGTAACATTTCCTGTCACTTTCTTTGTTGTCAGTTATTTTAGATGTCCTATTTCTCATTGCATTAAGTCTGGAGTTCACTACCTGGCTTTCAAGCCAGAATAATAATGAAAAGTATTATATTTTGCATTTAAAGACTGGTTTGCAGTGTACAAAGGGTTTCCACAGTAATCAATCCATTTTCCCCAGGCATTTCCGGTCTGTATGGATAAAGCAGTGGAGACTGCAAGCCTGATGTGTATTGGTGGCCCTGCCAAAATTGCTTTGGATGTAACACCATGTGGCACGATCACACTATGAAAATGTTGGAGAGAGTATGCTGTTCACTATAAACAAGGGTGTTCTACATTGGAAGACCCTTAGAAGAAACGTCTTACTAGCATAATCGAAGGAACAACTGTGCTTCTCTCCAGCAATTGAATCATATGGTCATTGTGAAGTATGGAAGTAATCAGATGTCCTTCTGAGTATTAACTGGTAAAATTATTAAATGCAATTTTGTTGACAACCAGTAGCAAGGAATAGGGATTACATTAAACTTATTCTCAGTTACCTTACATTTCCCTGTGCTTTTTTTCTCATCTATTTCAAATTTATGGTATCTTGCCATATTTTATGTGTCACCTTATATCCTTTTTTAAAGAGGCAGGGAATAAAGTGTTTTCACATGTAATATTCTATTTGGTTCTCACATCAGCCCTGCAGAAAAGCATACTGCTAACCCAATTTTAACTATCCATCCATGTTTCTCACTATATTCCCCCAAAACAGACACGTTCTGCAAAGTTTGGGAACTGCCTGCAGCCCTGGATCCTGCTTTGTATGACAGATACCAAATGTGGGCTTATGCAAGCAGGCGGCTTAAAATCCCTGCCAGGAGCTTGTCTTTCCAGCGCCGACTAATTCCTGTGTCTAAGAGCGGTGTGTTCGTTGCGGAGGATAAGCTTGTTGCACAAACACAAGTTAACCACGCTGAGGAAGTCTGGCATTAGCTCCGCACCAACCCCAGCGAGGAGGGTATTTGCCAAAAGGAAGGAGAAAAATTCCTGCCAATCTAGGGATGAATGAAATGTTTTGAGGCGTCTGTAGACGTTGACATACTAAACAGAGCAACCATACATCGGTAAATCTGCTCCGAAATGTATTCCATCAAACTTGTTGCCCCGAGGAATCCTCGATCCCAGTCTTGGGGAGGGGTCTAGACCTGTCCTGAGAGACAGGGGCACAAAAATACAGGTAGATACAGAATCAGTAGAAAGTCAGAACGTCCTATTGTATCAATGCTGCTCCCGCTATTTATGTACACAGAGAAATAATGACACGATTTTGCTATGTACTAAATGTGATCTCTGTGGATGTGATTCTGGAAGCCTAAAAAATCCCAAAATTCCAGGTCAATTTTCTCCTCCCACATCAGGAAGGGAGGGAGGGAGAGAGAAAGTCTGTGGAAAAGCACAAACCACCCAGTGAACCATGCCATCATAATCACACTGTTCTAGTTTTACTTTTTGTTTTAACTCTGCAAAAATTCTACCTCTTTATTTTCACAAAAACTTATCTTCACATTGCTGCAAGAGAAAGATGAAGCGAGGCTACTACATGTACAGGCCCCAGTTAGGGGCACAGAGTTTAGCGTCTGAAGGACAGGTGGCGATTCCTTACTGGACCGTCTCACCTGCTGCAGGAAGTTGGAGGGAAGCCGAGTTTGCCATCGCAAATATGCCGTTTGGGATATTGATTTTAAGCTGGTTATTTAGGAACAGAAGACGGAGGAAAAAGCCTTTGACCTCCTTCCTTCCCCCTAAGTACCTAAAAGGAATTTAGATAGAGGACATACTCCGGGAAGGGCGATACCATAGCGGTTTAATGTACAGGGGTGTGGGAGGGACTGAGAAACCTAGCAAGGCCGTTTGCTAAAAGTCCTCTCCGTGTCCCATTGTTGAAGATGGCCCAAAGAATGTTTGTTTCCCACATATTGGCTGTCCCATCTCCACCCCAATTGCCTACCTGCCCTTTGAAGTCCCAGACTGCAGCCCGGCTCCCTCCTTAGCTCCAGATAGAGTATAAACCTGAACTGTCCCACACTTCCTCAGGTCTCACTTCTTAAGGCAACCTTGAATGAACTCCTGTAATAAATTTTGGACATTTTCTCCTGTCAATCTGTCGCATGTTAATTTGCTTATTTAGCCCAGCTAGAAGAACTCAGGAGACGGGAGGCAAAATTATTTATTGCACCCCGACCGACTCCTATGGCTGCACCTTTAACATTTATTGTCACTGAGTCCCTGCTGGAAAACCCCAGACGTGGGAGACTCAGCACACGGCAACCACGAGGAAGGGCGCTTGTTCTACACGACACCATCACTGATGACCTCTTTTTCACAAGCATAAAAGTTTTCACTCCTGTCACTTCCACACATTCTTGCTTTCTGGAGCATCAAAGGACAGGCATATTCTTTCTGTTGTACGACAACCCTTCAAATAAATGGAAGAGCTTTAGCTACTCTGATCCAACAATGAATCCACAACCCACGTACATGTTTTTCCTCATCCATTTATTCCACAGGTGGTACAGGTTCCAGAACTTTCAGCAGTCTGGCCACTCTCCCCTGAAGAGAACCCACCTGTTTATGTTCCCCCTAAACTGTCCTTCTCTAGGCAGGGGCCGGTCAGTCTGGGCTCCAGTGGGACAGCGACATGTCTACTGGCACAGCTTAAGACTGTGTTGTTTTTAAACAGCTTTCATCAACACGGTTTGCTTGTGTGAGAATCAGAGTTGCAAAAACTCTCTAAAATGTCTAAAAACTTTCCATTTAAATGTTTATAGCCCTTGCCCTGGCTGGCATAGCTCAGTGGATTGAGCGCGGGCTGCACACCAAAGCATCGCAGGTTCGATTCCCAGTCAGGGCACATGCCTGGGTTGCAGGCCACAGCCCCCAGCAACTACACATTGATGTTTCTCTCTCTCTTTCTCCCTCCCTTCCCTCTCTAAAAAATAAATAAATTCTAAAAAAATGTTTATAGCCCATTACAGTTATTTATTTATTTATTTATTTTTACCAAATACTGATGCCAAGATTGCATCCTCAATCAAATACGGTTTCTCAGAACTGAGTGTAAATCAACCCCCAACATGCTGCATTTTGAGCTACAGATAAATTACCCAAGTTCTGTAGATATGTTTTGTTCTGAATCATCTTTGTGTGTCCAAATAGGTCTGTGTAACTGGGGAATCTGAAATCGGTTTCTTATTCACACATGGCAGCAAGTCACCCCTAGCTGTAAAATGGGCATAACAAGGGTATTGAGCAGCGATATTAATATGCAAAAGTTTTCTTTTTCTTCTTCCTCGTTATTGTCTTCTGAACTTGCTCTAGTAAATATCCCTCTTTCCCGTCCTTGAGAAGTCCATTGGCAGCTTCTGAGTAGCTTTCCTGTCATTTTCAATTAATACACATTTGTTTAAAACAGCCTTCGTCCTGCTACTTAAATGTCATCTCCACCCCTCCCACTGGTGCCAGGTCAGCCTTGGCCCAGGGGACTTGGAGAGGCCAGCATGCTCTGTACTTTTCTTCAGTCCTTGGGACAGGAAGGGACAAGAGAGGTGGGGTTGCACAAGGTTTGTTCTGGTTTGGAACACCGATTATTCTCCTGTGTGTGTGCCTAACTTCTCTGGTGCTGAGGGCTGTGTTAATAATGGAGGAGGCGTGAGGCCACTTACCTGATTTCCCATGGTTGCCATCCTTCTACTTAACATTGACTGCCATGTGAGGGTCCTGGGAGACAGGTGTCTACATGCGGAATTTTTCATGGAACACTGCACAATTCTCACATGTCACTTGGGAGATCTCTGTCTGCCTTGGCCCACTTCACCATGACTTCTCACTCCTGGCAGAAAATCTCATAACCTCTCAGCTCTGTGCATGCCCTTGCCTGGCTGGCTGTCTTCTTGGTTGCATTTACAATACGGTGACTCACTACCCAGTTGAACCATAGAAATGTCACACACCCTTCATGGGCAAAAGAGCAAGCAAACAGGCCATCCAATGTTGCTCTCTCCGATTATCTTCTCAGCCCTGTGTCTAAGGCAGTTCACCAGCTATGGTGCCTGACTGGTCTACGTAGAGAATGAAAGGCTAGTTCCACCTGCTCATTGACATCTCCAATCTTGATGAGTGATATTTTTGATGTCTCTTTTCCTTGGGTTTGAGAAGGGAAAAGACCTCCTCACCCTGATTTCCACTGAAAATGAGAGACTTGTGTCTTAATGCAAGTACCGCATTTATCATAAGGGCCGTGAACTCATGCTTTCTCCTTTGCTTGTCTTTCGTTGTCCACATGTGTAGTGAAGGAAGTTGGTTGGAAGAATGGAGGTTATTTCAATTCTGTGTGTGTGTGTTTTTGGGTTGTGTCTTCCTTAATCATATAACTTTCTCTTTGGGTTGTAGGGTGCATGTCTTTAATCATCTGGCATAATAGAAACCAATCAAATCTTCCCACTTCCCTGTTTCTAAGAATCTCTCATTGCATTTCTTAAAGAAATATAAATTTACAATGAGTCTGACTCTATGCTTTTGGAGTGTGTCCCAGCAATATATAAGGTACTTGCTTGTACTCTCAACCTCATACTTGTGAGGAAATCTAAGAATGAATAAATCAAGCTATTTATGCTCTATACCCTTGCTTTTTGGTAGCTAAGGGGCAGCTGTACTCCTTGCAGTCTCCTCTGCTATTTCCAGAGAATACAGCCTTTTTCTGTGCTAGAATTCTCTCAGGATTTCAAAGACTACTTACTATTGGTGTTCCAACAAGTTGTATGTCATATTCTTCTGTAATTTTCTATTAATTCATGTAGTTCTCCATTCTCATACTCAATCTTGAATACTTTTGTTATCTATTTCTTGCTCTTCACCCCCCCTCCTTCTCCTTTTCTCTCCTCCTTATTCAGACTTTCTGGATCTGGATGGTGCCAGGGACTTAGAAAGAGAAACGCCTGGCAGTGCCAGAGCCTGGGGATGAGTTGTTCCTCTCCCCAACTTTTGTCTGTCGGGCAGTCGTAGTAAGAAAGTGCAGAGCCATGGAGGACTGTGTGTGAAAGTGCAGAACCATGGAGGACTGTGTGTGGTCGAGCATCTCAGTTTCAACTTAGGGCACATGCTCAAAATTACAGACATATTTAGTCTGTTTATACCAACACAGACTAAATTTCTGCTTAATTTCCAAGACCTTCTATGAGCATAAAATATCATCTTTAATTTAAAAATTTAAGATTCAATTGTATTTTTGAATAGTCATGCCCAACAGTAAATTCATGGTTCCATTGTTATTTACTTTATTCAGTTTTTGATAGATTGCATCCCCCCTACTCACTGCCAACATTCCCCACAAACAGCAAAATGGGAGGAGGGCATATATGTGAACATTCGCTGGGCTGTGCCATATAAATAACGACTTGGCAGTATAGGGTGTTCTTATTCACCTTTAAAGGTCAGCAGACTCTTCCTTATTTTCCTGACACCCGGTGCTACGGAGGAAAATTCTGATGCTTACGCAGAGCTCTCTGGTATTGCTCCTCTGGTAAGAGAGTCCTTCTCTGTTTAGACCTTAACGATTCTAAAAATATCGACTATAAGGAATAAAAAAGACAACATAGCCAGAGATACAGAAGAAGTTACAGGTTTAGTTGTACATAAAAATATTATATGCAACTCTATTGTAACACATAGGAAGACCTAAAGAATGTACTCTCTTACGATATTATCATTTAGCAGAATTGACTCAGGAGGCTTAAATAGGTCAATTTCATACAAGAGATTGGAAAGGAGATTGCAGTTAGGATACCACGCCAAGAGAGACTCCCTGCCAGGACTCTCTCTTCCTTGTACAATGTGGAAGTTATTACTCGGAATCACGGCTGCAATAAGCTGAATGCTTATATACAGTGAGGCTCTTTCACAGGGACCATGCAGGACTGCAGAAACCCAGTATTCGTTTGTGAGTCTTAGCCACAGAGACATGTGAATGCAGAAAGCAGTTGAGATAACCAAAGTTCTAGGTATTTTAATCCCCATATTTAAGCAAAAAACCAAGAAAATAAACTAAGTATTCCCCTTTATGGAGTTTTGAAGGAAAAAGAGAATACTAGGAGTGTTTACAGCTTGGAATTAGAAATTTTTACTTGGTATAGTTTCCTCTACGATTTTTCTCTAGATATTTTAAGCTAGATGATATTAAATTCAATTGTTTTAATAAATGTTATCAATTTTTAGGTGATTTTGCACATTCCCCAAATTAGCCATTTCTTTCTTTAAAAAAAAGATTTGTTTTACTTATTTTTAGAGAGGGAGAAAGAGAGGGAGAGAAACATCAATGTGTGGTTGCCTCTCGCGCATCCTCTACTG
Organism: Tonatia bakeri; assembly: GCA_004024845.1. Taxonomy (NCBI): domain Eukaryota; kingdom Metazoa; phylum Chordata; class Mammalia; order Chiroptera; family Phyllostomidae; genus Tonatia; species Tonatia bakeri. Next base: position 17,521 of record PVIA01006099.1, on the reverse strand, counting down.
GGGACCTGGCCTGCAACCCAGGCATGTGCCCTGACAGGGAATCTAACTGGTGACCCTTTGGTTCACAGGCCACGCTCCATCCACTGAGCCACACCAACCAGGGAAGTAGCCATTTCTTGAGGACATAACAATGCCATTTAAAAAGTTGCACAGAAGGATATCAAAACAGACAATGTGGATTTTGGATTTGGAGAGCTATGACTTTCCAGGTTCCGCTAAGCGAAGGTATGTGGTAGAGAAAATCAGGGTGTTCCTCAGCTGTCCTTTCTTGGGGAAATAATCTGACCTCAGTGGCTACTTTTGCAATCCAACCTTTAAGTTAATCATGAAATGCTTGGCCTGATCCCAACCAGGCTGCTGAATCATTTCTGCCTGAATACACCCACAGAAGCACCCTGGTGCTGAACCACCTGGGGCCAGAAGAGATCTGGGCTCTGGTGTGGGCAGGGAAAATGTAATACTAATTTGCTCAGGGAGCACCCACACGATGGGGTTGTTTGCAGCCTTACCCATGGCAACCTCCTGTTTTTCTCCTAAATCTGTATCTCAGGTACCTACACAGAAAATATAGTGGAAAACAGATACCACTTATAATAGTAAAACATTTGCAAAGTACCCAGGAATTAACTTAGCAAAAAACCGTAGGACTTATTTACAAGTCAGTCCATCAAAAATAGCAGAGGAAATTAAGGTACCTTGGTTGCATGTCATAACATAAATGACTTTAAAAGGGAAACCTTACTATCCTAAAGATGACATGTAGACTCAGATTTATATGTACATTTATGTAATTCTACTCAAAATACACATAGGCTGTGGGGGAGAGCTTTTTTTGCCAAATGATATTAAATATTATGATGATACTTAAGTGAATAAAAATAATAAAAAATATTTGAGCAATAAGAAGAACAAATAGGGACACACCTTACTAAAAATTCATATGTATTGCAACCAGTAAAATCACATGATTTAAAAGACAGGTTTGTGGAGCAAATATGCAGAAAAAAAAAATCAATGTACATTATTCTGGGTCCTTGTCACACTTTCCATCTGGAAACATACCAATTAACTCAGCAAAATTTTCCTGAACATTTTTGTTAATAATTTTATCACCTTCACTTTTTTTTCTATTCACTTTAGAAGTGCTTGTAGCCATATGTTGGATCTCCTGGACTCTTCCTCTAACTTCCTTATATGTTCTCTCTTTTCCTACTTAGACTCCCCCACCCCCACTTCCTAAGTAATAACCTCAATTTTATTTTCCACACCTTCTACTGACTTTTGAATATCTGCTATTATGCTTTTAACTTTAGAGAGCTATTATCTGATTTTTTTCAATCTTCTTCAATGTTTTTAAAAGCATTTTCTTATTTTATAGTTGCAAAATCTTCTGTCTCTTTTATGACGATAATTATAGCTTCTTTCCCTCAGATTCCTGTTCTTGGATCTGGTTAACCACCTTAACCAACTGATGGAACTCAGCGTCATCCTTATTCTCATTGTCGGGCTCTTCTAACATGAGCACAAAGTAACATCATCGATAGAGTAGAGCTATTTTTAGAAAATACAAGAGTTACAGAAATATGCTACAAAACATTATGATGAAACAGTCAGTCAAGTCCAGAATACAGGATGCTCTATTTACAAGACAACAGACCTGGACTCCTCAAAATATGCAATGTCATGAAAAACAAAAGACAGAGGGACTATTCTATTCTAAAAATCTGCCAAAAAAATGTAATTCATGAAATCCGATTGCATCATGGAATAAAAATGAGGCATCCATGAAAGTCACTTGTGGGATAATATGGAAGGTAAATGATAAAAAATGTTATTAATTTTCTTTGATGTGAAAATGATGATATACAGGAAAGTCCTCATTTTTAGGAGATATATGCTGAATTATTCAGGAGTGAAATTTCATTATTCAGCAGGAACAGAAATGTGGTAAAATATTTATTACACTCTTCGTTCAGCTTATCTTTAGGTTTGACATTTTAAGATAGAAGTTGAGGAAAGGTGTTTTTTTTTTTCCTGTAGAGTCTTTTGTCTAAGTTACCCCTTTTGTTCTGCTTTCTGCCTTTCGTTTTGTAGGATCTCCTCGGATGGCAGGTGATCCTTGGTTGTCTGCTCACTCACATTTGAGAGCAGAGCAGGATCAAAATGTGGGTCCTGCACTAGGAATGTAGGTGCGCTTGTTTGCTGTGGTTCAGCTGTTATATTAGCCTGTCTGGTCTGGGGGTGTTTCGTTTGTTTGTTTTTGTGTTTTTCTACCTTGTTGTAAATATTGTTAAATATCTCCTCATGAGCTGCTCAGAGTCTCTAGAAAATAGTTTCTCAACAATCTCTTATCCAGAGTGTTAAAGTGTGAGTGCTGAGAGGCAGGTAGGGAGAAAAAAAGCCAGGAATCTCAACATTCATTATATAACTTTACACTTAGTTCTCCATTTTTGCTTTGTCATGGACCTCAACTATGTGTCCCCCATCCCACTGGGGCAGAGACACTCCCGTTATCCTCTTCAGAGCCCAGATCTCAAGTAAGGAAGCCGCGGTCATCTGGTTGGGAATGGGGGGAGTAACAGACTTTGATTCCACCCCGAGGGGATGGAACAGACTTTGATCGGAGCCTCTCACTTTAGCTCCCCTTCACTTCTGTTCCCGGGTGGCTGGCTTTGCCAAGTCCTCTGCCCGCCAGGGATTCCCCATTGCCAGCTTAGGATTCCGCTTTCTGTCTGGTATTTGCAAAATCAGTTACCGCTCACTCATCTGCTTTTATCTTCCAAATGTTTGCTGCATTTGCCTCTTTTCCAGCTATTTTTGTTCTGCTGGATTTCGGGTGGCTTTTATTTCCCATCCCTTCACTCTCAGCTGAGTGGAATTTTGTGGGCAAGCCTGAATATATATGTGTGTACAACCAATCATTCATGACCAACTTTCCCAAGAACACATATTTATAAAGAAGAGCACCAAAGATCTGTTGCTGCAAAAACAATATATCTTTTTATTTTTAAAAGCGTGTATTCAATAAACCCAGTTTTATGATGTTGGCTTATATAATCATCAAAAAGTATTGAAAGGACCCATATCAAAATTATATGGATAAAAATAAGATGGGTAGGACTTCAGTTGAATTTTTTTTGTTTCTGTCACTCATACCTGTTGCTCATTTTTACAATGACAGATATTAATTTTTTAAATTTAACCTATGCATAAAAGTTACATCATAGAAAATAACAAAACCCCCACGTATTTTGAGTATATTTTTAGTGGGTGACCAGAATGCCAGAATTTAAAAAAATTGTTAACACTATGAAATAGAGTTCATATAATTTCAAATAATGTTCCCAATTTTAACTGCTTGTATGCTGCTTTTGAATGACAAGTCCCTCCCTTGCTGGGGGATGTGGGCTGTGACTACAACAGAGAACTCCAAATCCTCCGTAACTCCATTCTGAGAGAGTTCCCCTCCCCCCATGACAACAATCCGCAGGTCTGCTCTCACTAGGAAAGCACATTTACTGTCTGTTCCTTCATGGGCAAAGAGCTTTTTGTCTTACGCACTTGGAAGGAGGCAGGAAATCACAAGACTTTGTTTTAAAAGCTTGCAGAGAGCCTCATGACACTTGGTTCCGCTCTCCGGTGGTCTGCCAACAAGAGGCCAATCCCAGGGGGCTGCGAAAGTCCTGTTCGTGTGCCCTCTCTCTTGAACAGAGGCAGGCTGACAGGACACGCAGCCTCAAGAACTGGCTACTGTATTTCATTATTTAAAATCTACATCGGAATCTGATAATGATATGATCCTTGGTGAAGTGCAAATTTTTGAGAGGAAAAGGTGCCAGAAAAGTGAACTTTGAGGGAGCTGGGGGTATAGATTGTGTAGACCTGTGTCAACAACTACCTTGCTTCTTACCTTATTGCTCTTCAAAATTAAGGTCAGACGTACCTCAAATCACCTTTTTTTCAGGCAATCTAACCTTGAATGAGGGAGGAAAACTCCAACTCAGAGACTATTCAATTTAGCATCAGTGTCCACTGTTTCCCATTGATGCCCCGAGTTTTCTGCTGAATCCTCTTAACTAGCTAATCTTTCAGTTTCCATTCTCCTACTGTGGTTCCTGATCCAGACTAATTTTTTGTTATACTCTGAAAGCCTTGAAGATGTAAACCCATTCCATCTACTTGTTACCCTCTCCTAGCTGCCTGCTTTGAACATAATCCCAGAGCTCTGTTGCTCACTGAACTACTGCTAAAAGTGACTTTCTAATCTGGTCCAGAGTCCTCGTTCTTTTTGCACATTCCATGTAAATCCTCCTCTGCAAACTCAGAAGAGGGAAAGCAAGCATCTTTTTTTCTCAAGGCAAATAATCTGGAATAATCCGTGTTGTGCTTGAATTTCTTTCCACCACTGGTTTTTGAATCACTTGCATCTTAGAGGGCGGTCTTCCCAGACTGTGTCTCATCTCTCTTCAGTTTGGAGGAGGATGCAGGCTACAAACTGAACCTGCTGAAGATGCGCCGGCGCAGATCCCTGAGACCTCAACTCCGTTAGGTTTCCAGATAAGCTATTCCCCACAGCATATTCTTAAGGTATATTTTCCACTCTCACTTTCAGCCCACACTGCCTTTGATTCTAAGTGCATCTCTTATAGACAGCATATAGTTTGTTCTTGCTTTTTTAAAAAAAAATTAGTTCAACAATCTCTTTTTGATTAGAATATTTAGGTCATTTACATTTAGTATTGTTGGCAATATTATTGTAGTTATATTTTTATTTAATTCTGTCACTTTGCTATTTGTTTGATTCATCTGAGCAGAACATCCTAAATGTACTTAGCCAGGGCACAAGATACAAGGTCAATATAAAAATAAGTAGGTACATATTATATACTTTAAGGGATAAGTTGCATTATTAACACATTTCATTGCTTTTGTAAATTCAAACATTTGGTAATATAATAAAGCCTTGCTTCTTAGTTTTCAAAAAAATTGTTTAAAGTCATAGTAGTCAGGGAAATAAAAATATAGGTGACCTCACTTCTGGCAGCTTGATGAAGCTGTGTGATTCTTTATTGTAGAGAAAATGCATACAGCAAAAAAATCTTACTAAAGAGCACCATTGGAGGACCCTGGAAAATGGTCAAAGATAGACAACAGGGTGAGGAGTATTTGCTCGTTTTTAAAAATTAACACACATCTGTGCATTACGTAAACACGTGATTTACGTGATTTGTGACCTCTTTACCTTGGGGTGTTCTCTTCACTCCCAGTTTGAGCCGCAGGAGGCACACTCCGTTCCTGACAGAAGACAGTGGAGTGGCTACTGTAAGGGGGTCGATTTTGGAAGCTGAGATACCAGACACTCCACATTTCTGGTTGACTGATAAATTACATACTCATGTACGAGATCCCATAGAGCCCTCCACATCCCCGAAAGTCTAGAGAATCTTACAAATTTTCTATGTTATTGAATCTATTTCTTATCCAGGCAGTAGAGATAGATACTATAAAGAGCTTCAGGCATCTGAGCTGTAAAGTCACAGGGAGCAAGGAAGAAAAAAAATGAGATATAAATAGCTACACAGGAGACAAACCTCACAGGTTGAATTAAGTCAATTTAACGGTCTATTATCACAATGACAAAAAAATCCGCAGAAAAACCAAACAGTACTTAAGAGTCAGTGTAACGCATTATGTGCATTAACCTGTAGCTCAATAACAAATGACCAGGCGTGCCATGAAACAGTGATCTGCGAGCCACACACCAGATTTGGAAGCGCTGCATCCCTCACAACACAGGGAAGTAACATCTTCCTGAATTACTTGGAAGGAATTAAACTGAAAAGTTTTCCTGGTTCTTTTTTTTTTCCCCAAATTATTTCTGATTCCTCCAAGTATTTATTTTTCTTGTTTGCTCATCTTCGTCTTTCCAGTCCATGTTATCGACTTTACTGCAACATTTCACATTTCTTGTTGATCCAGTCACATTCCAGAAGGAGGCAATGCAACACTGACCTTGGACTTCCCGACAGAGATGCTGCTGTTTGCACTCTGCCCCACCACCCTCCAGCCTGTGCTTGTGGAGGCAGGAGTTCCTAAGAGTCTTTCTGGACTTCAGACTTGTGACGATAACAGTCAGTGCTGTGGTCTGAGTGCTTGTGTGCCCCCAGATTACGTACTGGGACCCTAATGCCCAAAGTGATGGTGGTGTTAGGAAGTGGGCCTTTTGGAGGTGATGATGCCATGAGGGCGTAGCCCTCCTAAGTGGGATTAGAGCCACTGTAAAAGGCCCAAGAATGTTCCCATGCCCTTTCTGTCACTTGGACACAGTGAGAAGTCTGCAGGCTGCAATCCAGAAGAAGACCTTCACCAGAATTGGACCATGCTGGCACCCTGACCTTGGACTTCCAGCCTCCAGAACTGTGAGAAACAAACTTCTGCTGTTTATAAGCCACCCGAGCCTGCTGCGGTCTTTTGTTAGAGCAGCCTGAATGGATGAAGACAGTCGTGTAATAGTTAAATGATGAACGCAGCTGGAAATTCCTTTCTCTAGACTCTCAGATAAGAGAGGAAATTGAACTTTTAAAGACCAGGGACTCTCAAACCTGACATGGATTCTCAGAATCAATCTGTTCTCTTTTGAAAGATATTTAAGTTTTGCTGGGAATGAATGAAGTTTGCCTGCAAAACAGGTTATTTCTAAATGACCAAACTAAAATACTCGAAGGTATTCAGACAGTTCATAATTTGTTAGTTTTGAAAAAGGCATGAATTTTCCTGTAAATCGACCAATGAATTTTTCCGACTGTATCCCATCAGCACTTTCTGCAGTGTGTGCATGCATGTTTAATACAGTTAAATTTTTTAAATGGAGGAAGTATCTAGGAGAGTAATTCTCCAAAAGTGTTTTGCAGAGTAACAGTCCCAGGAGATAATCCTTGAAAAGAAGGGTTCCCCAAGCAATTTGCTTTGTTTGCCTCTGGGGACTCACCGTGGGGACTGACACTCCGAGAAGTCATCAGTAAGCAAACTCGGGTGGCTTTCACACGCCATTCCCAACAGTTTGCCACGATAATCGTTTCACATTCCAACCCATGAACATGTTTGAAGACCTTAATATTGAACAGAACCTATTTTAGGAAATGCAGATCTAAATGCATACTCTATGCTAGTAAATTAGAAATCTGTGGTACGATGACAGAAAGCACAGTTATTAATTATAGTATGTTTTTGCCAAACAGAAGTCATGTGGGAAAGATTACCACAGCCTTGAAAGAAAAAGGTGGGACGCTATATAAGTAATATTTGAAAATCCTCAAAAAAACCCCCAGTTTCTTTTGAACAATTTCTTTTCATACATATTATAAAATCCATAAGCAAATGGACCTTTATCTCCTTAGGAAATAAACATTTCACTGTCAAAGTAGCTGTCTAAAATTTTTCCATTTCGTAACTCATAGACATCTTTCATTAGAATACATGTCTGGATAAACATGTCTGAAAAAGTGCTAACAGTGAAAAAAAATGCCGAGTGCTCTAATGAGATATAGGACGTTGAACAGGGTAGTTGGGAAAAAAGCTTGCTTGAGTAGATCCTGGCAATTCTAGTCTCAGTGCAGGAAGACAGTCTCTAGAGTTGGAAATAAAATTAAAATCAAAATGTCCATACATGTCTGCATTTATTTTTAAAGCAGCGACACTGTTATTTTCAAAAGAAATATGACCCGGGATTCTAATATTTAAAACTGATCAAATGTGTGCGAGACTGATGGGGGTCCAGAGTCCTCCAGGCTCTCTGGGCCCCAGCAGCTCCTGCTTCTCCCAGGTAATGGTTCAACCGAATCATCCAGAGAAGCCTGTTAGGAGTGTAGAATTCTGTACCTCTTGGGAAATGGCCCTAGGAGTCTGAAGGAAAACACTGATAGTGTTAGTGTCACTTAATCTAATTTCAGAAATCCTCTAGGGCTCAAACATTTCCAGTATTTGGAAACCCGCCTTCATAAATAATGTAATTCTAAGATGTGCCTTTTTGCACTTTCTCCTAGCTTGCATGGCGGCATGTCTCCCTGCCACTCCCCGAACGGTGTGCAGGGGGAGGGCTACCTTTGAATACCATATTTCTAGATTTTCAAGGTGGAGAGTTCTTTGCCTGTATGGTGCCATTATGACTTACACTTGTGATTCACTAAGGAAAAAAGAAGGTAAGGAATAGCTGTGCTGAGACCTACTGGATTCTAGCCTCACCTTCAAAACAGCTTTTGCTGGCCCCTTTGCCAGAGCAAAGTTTAATCACTACTCATTTTCTATTTTGTCTTGTTATAAATTATGGGCTGCATGTTTTTTTTTTTCAGGCTGGTGGGCTGAAGTGCTTGGCAGTCCCAACAGTTCTGGGGTATTCTTGAAAATGGAAGCAGACTTTCTATTTCTTTTATGTTTTCCAGGGCACAGATTGGAAAAATAGCCACACTGATTAACTGACCTCACATCACAATTAACCCAGTATCTCAAGTGGTTCTATTAACATAAAGGCGATCACACAGTGGGAACCACGGGACTAGAAAGCTTTAAGTTCCAAGGAAATAGTTTTTAAATGGGATGTTCCTGAAAAGGTTCCTGTTAATTAATTTGGAACATCAAATTCTATTCCAAGAGCACTAGGGAATTCAACTCAGTAGAAAATCTTTGTGAAAAATAACCAAGCCCTTCTGCTTTATTTTTATTATTTTGCATTCTTGTTTATCAGGATTTTGTAAAAGCAAAACCCATCTTTTTGCAGCAACGTGAAGGAAATAAACAAAAAAAAAAGACTAGCAATGGACTGTTCTTTTTGGTAATAGTGTAATGAGATTAGTGATTTTCTTTTTGTTTTGCTTTAAATGAGGGCATTTTGATTGGATGAAAAGATTCTTCATGACACTAATTGTCTCCTCAGCATGAGAAGATGAATTACTTTCATAAGTGTGTGTGTGTGTGTGTGTGTGTGTGTGTGTGTTTAATTGTTCCTGATTGTCACGTCATGGTAAAGGCTAAAAACCACAAATAAAGTCCTGAAAGCAATTCCAGTAAATAATTAGAAAGTGCCTTTGTTTGCCCTGCAAGGAACAGGTTTTTCCAGAGCACCTAGAGACTGCAGATGAAGATGAATTAACAATCTGAAATTCACCCTGGCCTGTGTGGCTCAGGTGTTTGGTCATCATCCCTCGGTTCCAGCCCTGGTCAGGGCACGTGCCTAGGTTGTGGGTTCAGTCCCCAGTCAGGGGACCCAGCTGATGTTTCTCCCTCACATCGATGTTACCCTGGTAAATTTACCTTTTTAAAAATCTGATGTTTTACCAAACCTTTTCCATGTTTTCAGGGTTTTATATTTCCAAGACTGAAGTTCTCTTCTGATGACGTGATTGAACACTGATGTTCTATTCCATTCATTTTGCTTGCACTTTTCCCAAGCCCATTCATTTCTGAAGGCTCAATTTGATTGCTTCTGGTCCTTTTTGAACTTTCTAGGCAGACTTGTGCAGCTTTGTCTCACAGGGGCACAGATCTGTAAATGCTTCCAGCAAAGCATTTCATGTCATATTGTAATAATTTGGCTTTCCCCGAACAACCAAAACAAAGATCATTGAATAACATTTTTGAGGATTATTAGAATATACAGTTGACCCTGGGCCAACATGGGTTTGAATGGCTCAAGCCCACTTCTACACTGATTTTTTTCAATGAGTTACAGTCAGCCCTCTACATCCCTGGGTTTCACATGTGCAGATTCACGCAGTTGTTATATACCACCCACGAAGAAAAGAGGCCCTTTACCTTCAGACACCTTGTCTTCCTGAAAGTTTGGAGACCACATTCCTACCCAATCTATTTTCCATGTGGTGTCCCTGGGAAGAGGGGAAGTGGACACAGTGGCTCCAGAGCAGGGGGCTCATTGCTCTCCCCTATTTTGCATGATTCTTACTTTTAAGTTGCTATGAATATTGAATGAGGTTCCCTGACAGCACAACCACACTGCACGTGAATGCTTCTCCCTTGTTTTGTTTCCCTTTTCTCTGAAGCACTTCTATCCTTACTACTGCGGTGAAATGTAATCACCAGGATTTAATACCAATTCCTGCTATTGAGTCCTACTCACTGTTGGCATCTAACCCATATCCAAATCTGTCACGTCTCCTATAAAAGCCTTAACTAGAAACAGCTGTTGTTTGTTGAATGTTTTAAGCTTTTGAAACAAATAAAAAAAAATACAGGATTTCAAAAAAAACCTAACCACTAAAATGTGGTGCTCTTACCAGATGTAAGAGGTGGGGTATTTCAGCCATCAGCTATTAGATGCGTCAGAGATTTGAGGTTGCTCAACTTTGAGAACTTCGGAAAAAAACAAATAAGATCATTCATATATACTACATTTTACTTGGGCTATAATATTGAGTGTCATTTTCAAGCAAGTTATTAGGCAGCATCCACAATGTGTCTGGCAAAAACCACAGAGGTCATGATATCTTTATTAAACCAGTAACAAAAATACCTAGGAAAAGAAAGCCAAGATTATGAAAATGTCCAGATACCTAGCACTATTTTAAGAAACAGAATTCATGTCTCACAGTTACAGTAGATCTTATTTTCACCTAAATGTGTAGATTCTTAGAATTTTTAGAGTTCTTCTCAAGGCAGGATTTAGATATGAATGCTGTGTAAAAATGAAACCAATTTTTTAAAAAACTCACCATAGTAGTGACACTCCAGTAATAATGAACACCCCGAGTGCTCAGATTTTGGCTTCTAAACAATATATTCTGGTAAAAGACACCAGAGTTCCTTAGAGTAATGGATGATTTTAGGGCTGGGGCAAGGAAAACACAAGATGAGCCCAGAGATTCTTATAATGCCAGAAAGTAGGAAAAGGCTTAAACAAAACAAACAAAAATGGGCCATGTCAAATTGACATGGCAGCCAGCTTCAAAGTGTTTCCAATGGCCCAAGCCCAAATGATTTGAGTGACAGAATAAGTGACTACTGTGTTTTATCCCAAAGAATAAAATAAATACTCATGAGTCCAGACTGATATAAATAAACAATAGAATGAATGAATGAATGAATGAATGAATGAGGAGCAGAGAAGGAACTAATTATCCTGAAAAAGAATTCTAAATAATAGTTAATTTATCTCCTCCTGAGTGTGGACTGATCTTAGTGACTCACTTACAAAGAATAGAAATCTGTCACTTATTTTGCCCAAGTTAAAAGTGGTAACTTTATAGTGGAGAAAGCTGACAGATATCAGTCACCTTCACCAAGCCATCGAGTCAGCACAATCAGCGGGTAAGCCCGGTGCTGTCTCATGCCCTCTGATTTCCAGCAGTGAGAGGACACCTCGCCTCTGCAGTTTTCTCCCTTCAGATCCATTACCCTGGTCTAATCATGAGGGAGCATCAAGCAGATCAAAATTGAGGCTTTTCTACCAAATAGTAGGAGGACTCTTCTAAAGTGTCAAAGTCATACTAAACAAGAAAAGACAAATTTGCACAGAGGAGACTCGGAGACATGTTGACTAAATGCAAAGTGGTATTCTAGATTCCATCCGGGAACATTAAGGGGACACTAGTGGAAAAGTTGGGAAAACCCAATTAGTTCCATGGTTTAAAAGTATTGGAACGATGTTAAGATTTGAGTTTTGATGTATGTTAACAATAGAATAAGCTGGGTGAAGTATATAACGGAATTCTCTGTGTTATCTTTGTAACATTCTGTTAAAATTATTTCAAAAAAATGTTTTTAAAGGCTTAAGATGGTATTGTTATACAGATTAGATTTTGATTTCTGTATCAGAGTAAGTGCTTTCCCTATAAAGTAGGCAAGTGCTTGCTTCACGCGATCACTTTTATTCCCACTTGCCCCATATGCCGAAAGACATGTATTCCAAAGACAAGACTGATGTTTATGGTCTTGAAAAAGTTCACAAATGTAATTAGGGCTACCAGGGCTGAACCAATAACCACAGCCAATGGTTCTCAGTTCTTGCTGTTCATTAAGCACCCAGGGTGCTTAAAAAAACAGCGAGGCTGGGGCCACATCCTCAGAGGTTCAGATTCTATTGTTCTGAGGTGAAACCAAGTCATCAATATTTTGAGGTCCTCATAGGAGATTTTATTAAGTAAAATCTTGAGGCATAATGTATGTGATCTATTGAGGCACTTAGGAATTGGGTTCCCCAAAAGATGAATGAATAAAAAATAAATAAATGATAGCTTAAATTCCTAAGAAAAGTATTAGTTAATTTCCAGGAGAAAAAAAAAAGCCAAATACAGTTGTCCTACTAATAGACTAATTATTCATATACGAATTACAGGATAGATATATGAAGTATCAGGAATATCAGAATTAAATGTACAATTGTCTTCATAGACCGATGCTGATTTTTCTACTTTGAATGGGATATAAAGAAAGTGGGAGAAGTGAATCAAAGCAGGGTGGGGGTGATGCAAGAAAATAATAAGAATCTGTCACTTATTTTGCCCAAGGATCCCTTATTAGCCTTATTGGATCAAAGCAGCAGTTTTTCCTTATGGCTGGTGTTCTTCCAATTAGTATTCAAAGACTGCATTGTTATTGGTAAGTGACTTTCATAGAATATTAGCTGCTATGCATACTAATTTAGAGTGATGGAAAAGTGTTCTTGTCAGGAAGAATTTGCACTTGAGTTCTTGTTGTTTTCAGCAGACATGAGGGCAGCTCTGAATACCAAGGACGAGAGAGACAACTGTGTCTTCCCTGTATGTTACAATTCAGAATTTATCCATGGGTCGACAGGGACTGGAAATCCTTACAGCACATGAAGTACTTAGGTTTCTACCGCTGATTTGATGGCTTGATATTAGAACTTGATGGTAGAGTATTTTTTTAATGTATTTTGATTTACTGTCCTGTATGCATTTTATAACTAGCCAATGAATATTTTTGAGCACCTGCTATGTTCCAGGCCCTATTCTCAGTTTATGGGGTTCAGCAATGCACTGATAGACAAATTATTTGTTATCATGGGTTCTGATAATCAGTAGTTATTTCCATTTATAAACCAAATCAAAAATGTGATATTTAATTCACACAATAGTTATCAATCATTTCAGAGATAGTGTCTAAACTTTTGCTATCAGGTGACTGTTCCAACGATATTTCTGTATAAAGAATTTCTTATAGAATGTTGATCAATTTGCTCATTCATTCATTCATTCCTTTATGGATAATTTGTGTTCATCAAATATTTATGGAGCTGCTACCAGTGGAATGAAAGCTTTGGGAGACCGTGGAGTATGGTATATTTTTCTTTCTGTCCCAGTGCTTGTCAAAATGTCCTATATATTACACGATGCTGAGTAAACATGAAGGGATTTGTGAACAGAAAAAGGGGGCTATACAATAAACCTGATGTGGGGGTAGGGCACATGGCAGGCTTTAAATGCTCAGTGACCTGAAGTAACCACACAGCATGGTCTGATCACAAATTCCTAGCTGGGCAGGTCATAGCATATAGTGATGTCCCAGGCCTACAGCTTCCTTAGCAAAGGTCACACTCAATGTTAAGTGAGCCTTGTCCATTGTCCTTATGCATCTAGGATAACATACCTTTGAAATGTCAGAGTAATTCTCTTTTCCAGACCCCTCGAAGGCACAACCAGGGGCAGCAGAGCACCAGACCACAGAGGCCCTCCTTGTTGTCTTGAACCCCGCATACTACCTGTACGTGCTGTAATTGTTCATTATCAGCTAGCCTGTACCCACCAATGTAAGAGGAGTATGTGTTTCTCCAGTTTGCTTTTCTGCTTTGCTTTCTCCCGCCTGCCTCCTTAAACTGCAACCAATGGATTTCAGGACCCTCCCTTACATTTTCTCCTTTGATTCGAAATCCTTAAAAGGAAGTATACAGCTGCCATTCTCTGGAGCCTTTTCTCAAACCTCTGAGATCTTCCTTCTGGGCATGTTCTCAAAAACTTGGCTTGAAGAAACTCGGAAAACTATTCTATAGTTTTGGATGTTCTTTCATCAACAGATTGAATGTTTAATAAATGCTGGGTTAACCAATTTGAAGTCAGGGCTCCAGTCTCTATTACATGTTTGGGTTTCTTGTCTAAGCTAATTATTTTTTGTCTTGTTTTTAACAGTTGTTTGAATTTTTTCTCTCGTATTTTTCATGGGTAGTCATATTTCCCTTCAATTATATATATATTTTTTTCTGCAGTAGTATCTGCAAACACCCTTCCAAGTAATTTGCCTCAATCCTGTGAATTATGAAAAGAATTAAAACTGTTTTACTGGGAATTTAATAAATCAACTTATAGTTTATATTATATAGTCTAAAAATATGGTATGTTTTGATTTATTATTGTCATTGTTATTTTCCTGAGATTTTATTAAAAATCACTTTTTCATCTGGGTTGAAATTAATATTTCTTACATGTATGTACAGAAATAAAATTAAAAAATATGAAATACCCTGTAGCATAAGAGGTTACCATTTTAACGACTGGCTTTTTTTTTTTTTTTTTTAGAATTTAAAGATGAGGGATATTGTATTTGGCTTTTGATGAAGAGGTAAAGGAAAGCAACATTTAGCACAATTTTAAATTACAGTATCATTGCCCTGGTTTGGTTCCTTAAACAGTATAGCCATTTACAATTTAAAAAATATATATATATATTTTTAATCTTATTTATTATTTATTTTTAGAGAGGGAAGGTAGGGAGAAAGAGAGAGAGAGAGAGAGAAACACCAATGTGCGGTTGCTGGGGGCCGTGGCCTGCAACCCAGGCATGTGCTCTGACTGGGAATCGAACCTGCAATGCTTTGGTTCGCAGCCCACACCCAATCCACTGAGCTACATGAGCCAGGGCTAAAAATTTTTTTTTTAAATTTATTTTTAGAGAGAGAGGAAGGGAGGGAGAAGGAGAGGGAGAGATTCATTGACTGGTTGCCTCTCACATGCCCCCAACTGGAGATCTGACACGTAACACAGGCAAGTGCCCTGAGCAGGAATCGAACCGGTGACCTTTTGGTTTACAGGTCAGTGCTCAATCCACTGAGCCACACCAGCCAGGGCTTAATTTTTAATTATAGCTAAACAGTTTACTATCGGACTAAAGAAAAATGCTTAAAATGTAAGGTTATCCCGCGATGGGTGACGACATTTATTTGAAAAACCTGGGTGGAATTTTCACCCAGGAATACGGACCTGTGGGAAATGGAGACTTCCTTCATGTATTGGACAAAGTCAGGTCCACTTCCAGAGTGTGGAAGAAAGGGAGAATTAGATATTTCTTATTATTTCTATAATTTATGGTAAAATTTTGAGAGAGGCACTTAACAAGTACCAGCTGTTTTTTTTGTTCGAAGTAAACTTCCTCAGATTGGCATCGTAGTGCCTTTGAGAAGCAGATTTACTCAAAAACCTTTCGAGTCTCATTTGTCATTCTATCCAAATGTTACTTTTACGTTTAATTATGTAACTTTTCTAGGGTATTATGCTTCTGAATTACTGGCAAAGACTGGGGTTTGAGGTTATTTGGGGGAACGTATATGCTGTATTCCTTATAAAAGCGGTAGAGAGGATTCTGACATAAACGGCGTCCCAAACTCTGCACCTTTCTGAAAATGGTGAACTAACTAGCTCATTAGCCGAAGTCATAAAATCACCTCATGAAATAAGGGCCTCAGAGTCATGAAGCAGTGGAATACCTGAGAGTAGCTAAGGATGCAGTTGAGCAGTTCTGGTCAGTGAGACACCACGTGCAGACGGCACCTTCTGCATGTCCTTGGTCGGGTACGCTTGCCCGCCCTCGGTTTCAGCCAGAAAAGGAAGAACCCCGAGAAGGCAACTAGGCACAGTCCTTCTGTCAGTGGCCAGACAGCACCAGGTGTCAGACCCGGTTCAGCAACCTCGTTACTTGAGTTCTGGCTAAGGAAGAGTTCAGAGCCCACGCTCAGACTATAGGAGAACGTTCATTTGGAAAGTCACAGAGGTCGAAAATGTGAGCCATGGAAGAAACAGGCCGAGGAAACGAGTGACAGAGGCAAAGTGGGCCCTTGGAGCTTAGGAGAGAGAGATGCAGGCCTTGAAAGAGGACAGAGAGAGGAATGTTGTAGGTACGCTCCAGAAAAGGGGGTGAGCACGTATGGCACAGGTGGTAAACACAAGGCCTGCGGGTCGGATCTGGCCCTCCACCTTGTTTTATCCAGCCCAGCACCTTGTTTCTAGCTGGCAGCAGCACTGAGCTCCTTGCCCCTAGTTAAGGAGTAGTTATACATTTATACAGTCCTAAAATTACTGTATAAGTAACCGCAAGGAGCGGCAACCGCAGAACTGATGTTAGCCATGGTGTTGCTTCTCCTGATTTTGCTGTGTCTCTGGACCTGATGTGAAAACACAGCTGAGGCCCAGATGTCATCTTCAGAGGTTAATGCTTAAGGGAGTGGTCCTGCAAGGGCTTGTAGTTTGCCCATTGCTAGGCACCCAGGGCTCTCCACCTGGTGACCCTCTGTACCTGGCCCATCCTTCCTACTCTGCTTATGCCTACCTACCTATCTGCGACACCTTGATTCAGAACTTAAATACTAAGGTGCCATGGCTGTGGAGTAGTTCATATAGTGAATAATTTTGAGGGAAACTGCACATCATAGGAAATAAATATATTTCAACAACACTAAATGCCAGTCAGGATGTGGAAAAATTGGATTATTCATACGTTGCTGATGGGAATCAAAAAATGGTACAGCCATGCTGGAAAACAGATTGGGAATTTCTTTTTCTTTTAAAAAAGATTGTATTTACTTATTTTTAAAGAGAGGGAAAGGGAGGGAGAAAGAGAGGGAGAAAAACATCAATGTGTAGGTACCTCTTGTGCGCCCCCAACAGAGGACTGCCTGCAACCCAGGCATATGCCCTAGACTGGGAATTGAACCAGCGACCCTTTGGTTTGCAGGCTGGTACTCTGTCCACTGAACCACACCAGCCAGGGCCAGATTGGAAATTTAAAAAAAAAACATTTATGTATCATCCAGCCCAGCAATTATACTTCTGAGCATTTATCCCCAGAAAAAAGAGGACAAGTTCTCACAAAAACACTCACATTTTGTGTGAGTGTTTATAGCAGCTTTGTAATCATTCCAAAACGGAAACAACCCAAATGTTCTTTAGCAGGTGAATCGTTAAACTGTGGTATATCCATACTAGGGGACACTACTCAGTAGTATATTGAATAAACAATTCAAACACGCAGAAACCTGGGTGAATCCCCAGAGACTAAAAATATCCAATCCCAAAAAGGTTATATGCTGTTAAATTTTATCAAATGCTTTTTTCCTGCATCACAGTCATGTGAGTTATTTCTTTTTCAGCCTGTTAATATGATTGATTATATTGAGTGATTTTCAAATAATGAATCAGGCTTGCATCCCTGGAATAAAGCACAATTAATTACAGTGAATAATTCTTTAGTATTTAATGAATTTTATTAACTCATATTTTGCCAAAAA